>JAOWBL010004230.1:0-11349 GCA_028564865.1 Zenarchopterus dispar | reverse complement strand
TATATATATATATATATATATATATATATATATATATATATATATATATATATATATGTTATATATATATACATATATATACATATATATATGTTATATGTGTTATATATGTTATATATGTATGTATAAACACATTAAAGAAAAGAAACATTCTTGCTGAAATGTATGACATAAGCTGTAATGGGCAAGAGTTAATATATTATGCAATCGCTTTAAATTCTTCAACACTTCAGAGCATTCCTTTTCTATGTAAAACAATGTCTCTAACACCTTCTCTAAAGCACAGCCTTGCATTCTTTCTGGGATATTTTATCTTCAAACACATTATCTGCTCTTAAAATCTCATCCAGAATAATCCATGCAAACACCCTTTTCCAATTACCCTGTCTCAGTAAAACACATAAATCTTGAAATCCAACCATTTCTTTTACCAGATCATGCTGTTCCTTTCACCTAGAAGTTCTTTAATTGGTCAAAGTTTTGTCTTCCTCACTGTGAAGCCTCTTGTTACTTCACAGTCTGTTAACTCTGACATTCACACATCTAGGCCCTCAGTAAACACTGAATATCAGATAGGTGCTTTCAAAGTCAGCAGTAGCCACTGCTTTGAGTGGAAAACAGCAGGCAGATCAGAGTTTTCATCAGCTGGAAGCAAACTCCTCAGACTGTATAATACTCTCTTGTGTTGTCTCTTACTGTTCTTCTAGACTACGCCTGGCCTCTCCCTAATGCCTTGTGCCCAATCTGGATCTACCTGGATGTGTTGTTCTCCACGGCGTCCATCATGCACCTCTGCGCCATCTCCCTGGATCGATACGTCGCCATCCGTAACCCCATAGAGCACAGCCGCTTCAACTCCAGAACCAAAGCCATGATGAAGATTGCTGCTGTCTGGACCATATCTATAGGTCAGCATGCATGCGAAACACTTGCTTCTGATTCTGCACACACACACAGGGGTTAAACAAACAGAGTAGCTTTGCATTATCCTAACTGTGAAATAAAATTCTCATCAGGAACATAATCCAGCGGATTACACAGAATCAATGGTGGCCACATTTGCATGGTTGCACTGTTTACGTTTATGCTGTCAAGAGGAAGATGCTTATTGATTCTGGAGACTCTCCTGACCTTCACTCCAACAGTGTCACAGTGGGAAAGCACCACCAAAAACTGCCTCTTTTTTCTGTTTGTGTGTGCAAATGAGCTCAGCCAATTAAATGTGACAAACACCAGCGTTTCATTCTTCTGAGAATGAAAGGGTAGTTTTACTGAACAAAAAAAAAAAAAAAAAAAACTGTCTTGCATACCATGTATCTATAGAAAGCTCTGTTCACCGTAAGCTGTAATTTTCTGCTTCAGTGCCAGTGTAATGGAGATTGTTTTTTGACAGTGCTTGTTTGACAACTTTTCTCATAAATTGCTCATTAAATTCCAGCGTGTGCAGTTTGGTCTATAATGACCTTTAAATAGGTTATTTATTTCTAAGGTTTTTGTATAGCCACAGTTTCTTTTAATTAAAAAGAGGAGTGTCTCAGTTTTGAAATGTGGCTCACTCAGTCAGTTTTGAATAAATGATAAGAAGAAGCTTTCATCTAGTACGTGATGCTTTATAATAATCTTCTGAAACAGTTAGCAGCCTCTAAATGTTTTTTTTCCCGACCAGGAACTACTTTTGTAAATACAGCTGGATGTTTAATCTGTACTCTTTTAGTATTTAAAGAATTGTTTTGTTTTTTCTCCTAGAGATGTCAATTTTGAATTAAATTCATTCCATCAGTGGTTATAAAATGTTGATTTAGTTTTTATTGTTGCTTGTTAGGCTGGATTTATGGCTTATATTTATTCCTTTGTATTGTTGCCACACTTAGGAGATGATTGTAATTAAAGTCTCAGTAAAGCACAGTCAACTATGTGTTCTGAGGGAGTCAAATTGCAGAAAAACGTATTATTAACCACTCAGCCAAATATGAAAAACTACAACAATCCTCAAGTCTTTGAAATTAGTTTTCAAAATTGTAACAAGCACTCCTTTCCTTTAAGATGCTTGGAACATCTGACTGGCAAGTGTCTGAAAAAACTCAAATGGGTCACACTAACAGATTCGAATATCTGGGTTACCCTGCTTCTGTGGACTAAATTAGCAAAATTGTCAACTTGTCCAGATTCATAGTGTGGGCATCTCCTGCCAACAGTGCAGCTGAGCTGTTGGCACAGTGAGCACACTAGCCAGAGAAGTCGGGGCCAGTCCGGGGCAGCCGTATACCCATTAATCATAGCTGCTCCTGGTGAAAGTTTGTGAGCTGCAAGGTGAAACATGAGGGGGAGTGTTGGTGGTGGTCCTAAACTGTCTGTTATGGACAGCCTGCACAGTGAATAAATGTTTTGAAGAAATACGGAAAAAAAACCTCATGAATTGTATTCCATTGGTTTCCTGTGAGTACGGTTCTCTCAGTAGGTGTGTGGCCCTTTAACGTCTACAGTGCTGTTTGCTCTCTACAAGTGACGTCACGGTCCGATCACGTGATCGGAAATCAGGGCTGATCATATGGTTTGTGAATGATCAAGACAAAGTGGAAATGATTGGATATGTCTTATTATACTAAATCACATTATTTAAATAATAGTTATGAACATTATTCATTGTCTATCAATAAGTTTCAAGCTTAATGATTTTGCATTGGCCCAGTGCCATTGAAAAATGCATTATAATAATTATTCATATGTAATTCAAATGTAATGTAATAATTAGAATAAATATTCAATGCTGTCATACTGGCCTATAGTCAAGACAAAGGGACTTTGTACTGCTTAAAAATCCTTTTTTTCTTTTTTTTTTTCCTTTTTTGTGGATTGCCAAAGTAACAGATTGGGACTCTGTATCAGCTGATACTCAAAATCAAATGACTCAGACTCCGACTCGGGAGAAAAGAAATGTGATCAGGATGTCCCTACTCTTTACGAAATGTATCCACAATTCTGTAGTAAACTCTCTTAACAAATGTTTGCCTTTTCAGTTCACCACACAAGTCTGATTTTCTGCCCCTCCAACATCCATAGTGCCACACTTCAATTTTACTCTCCACAGAATTAGTTCAGTTATTCTCATTACTGCAATTAATGAAGGTACTCTCTCCATCCTTTCAACCACTTCAATCTTATTCAAAGTCATAAAGGTCTGCTGGAGTCTATCTCACCTCTCAAGGGCCAAAACGCAGGGCAGTAGGCCATCAATACTCTGCAAATTCATCCAGAAAAGCTGCAGTTCTGTTTCAAAGACAACAGTTAGTGAAGTAGTTATTAGATAAACAGCCAGATGGTGCGCTTGGCCGTCTGAGGCTGACAGTCTAACTCAACAACTCAGAGCAATATGATTCTCACTTTGTAACATTTTAAGATGCAACAGTTCCACAAAACATATTTCCATGCAAATATCTAAGCTTGCTCTGTGTGAATGTGAAAGATTTTTTTAGATCCCCTTGTACCTGCACACAGACTGTTTCTTGAACATAGCAGGAACACTCTCATTGTCTACGCACTCAAATATCAGACAGCATGTTGTTACAGGTGGACCTAATTGTGAGCTCATACCTTTCTCAGTTGCAAAGGTTAGGAGAGATTTAAAGTGCATTGATCTTTATTGACAGAAAGCACAATAAAATGCTAATTAGTGAATAATGTCATCTGGAAACAGCGACCGTTAGGACATTTATTTGTAATGCAGTCTCTGTCAGGAAATGTTAATATGCTGTACAATGAAGACTGTGCAGGAAACTGAAAAAAGCACCACTTGTTAAAAATGCAAAAATAAAATAACAATCCATGTCCAAGTCAGCATTGTGACTGATTTTGTGATTGGAGCATTTTATTTTCAGCAGTTACAAAAATATACCACCAGTCAGATTTAATATCTAATGACAGAAATATTCAGTACAGTCCTTTTCAGCACATGGTCCAATTAACTGTTAGACTGCTGCGTTTGCTGACATGTTATTCTGTGTCAACTATTTATAAATCCCTCTGCATATTTCGTTAGTGTTTGGTTCATTCTAGACATTTTTAGCTTTTTTTGTCTTAGTTTGTTATGGAAAATATACTTGTTTTCAGACTAATACAGCCTAAACTAAAATAAACCATCCATCCATGCATCCCGGAGTACAACCTGGGCAATTCACCTGTCCATCACAAGACCACGTATAGATGAAAAAATAAATAAATAAAATCAAACTTTATTTATGTAGCACTTTTCGTACAATAAAATATAGCACATCCCTACTCTTTTGTAAAGAGAAGGGGTGTTCCAAAGTGAAAAACAATAAAGCAATGGAATATAATTTATGAAACATTAAGGTCTTCAGTATTGCTTTAAAACATATATTGTCCTGGAGGTAAACCAATCTCAGTCAACTTATTATTGATGGTTTTGTTCTTTTTGCTTTTGTTTGGGTATTTTTAACTGAACATGCGGTAGCTGCTGCGAGTGATAAATCAAGAGAGTCATGTTATGCCTCTTCTTTTAACAGTCAACACAGTTTCCCTAAGGTCTAAATTAAATGCCCATGACACGCTTTAGTCATAATACCAAAAAAAGAGACAGTGCAACAACAACTGGTTTCAGGGGATGTCTTTTGTAGGGTGAGCAACTTTTAAAACTGGTGTCAAAGCCCTGCACAATCCACTTCAGAGGAACAGCGGAGGCTGCATAAAATAAAGATTTTTTTTTTCTCCTGATACATATACATAAAGCCAAAAATCATCTTTTCAGTCTGAGGCTACCTCACAGTGACAGGGCTGCGTTTTGTCTGAGTCACTGCCTTGTTAAATTTTTTTTCTATAGTAGATTGTTGTTTTGAGTATATTGTATATTTTGCTTTTTATTTTATTTTTTCACTGCGGTAGCAAGCAATTTTACCCATTGTGGGTTGAATAAAGAATAACCTAATCTAATTAACCTGCGTATGTTCAGTGTTAGTGAAAGTAGAAGATCATAATCGTTTAGTGGAGATTATTATTTTTGACGCAACAGTTTGAGTGGTTGTGTTTATAATTCATACGTTACAGAGAGACCTTTTGTTGGGATAAAAATAGTCCAATATTTGCAGGACACAATTCTTCTTTGGAGAAGAGATTTTGTGTAATTTTGTCCTTCTCTTTCCCGTTTGAAAAAGAAAGGTGTGATGTGTGTTATCAATTTAGTAGGGGGATGTTTCCACTATATCACAGTCCCCTCCCTCTCTTTTCCCATTTTAGACTATTTTGTCTTCTGAACGATCAAGTGAGTATATCTTTGTGTGTTGGTGTGTGTGTGTGTGTGTCTGTGTGTGTGTGTATGAATGTGCTCCTGCCTTTCTCTGAGAAAAGGGGTTGAGGCATCAGATGACTTTTAAAACTCTTCTCTCAGCACAGCATCGCTACTTCTGACCTCCAGTTTCTATTTATGCCGTTTCATGCCCTTTAAGGCCCAGTAGGGCTTCCATCTCTTAGCCCACACACACACACAAACTCACTGATACACACACATGCCCGAGTGTATCATTACATCCCCTGACCTTGCAGTGAAGGCGGTTCCATGCAAAGTCATGGATTAGTTCATGAACCCCCTCCAGGATGGATTGTTGCTGCATGTAAAGTCACCATTAATCTCAAGGAGAAAGAAATACGCTCTAACAGATTCTAATATGGGACGTAAAACGATTGAGACCTCAGTGACCAGAAAATGTTCCCTAAAAAAAGAGCTGTGTGTGGTGGAGGATTTTAGGGGGTGGAGTCAACCACCCACACCTCTTTCAAGAACACTGTTATGGCTTTGGGGCATCATGGGGAGTTGGGTGGAGATAAAGGTGGACAGTGGGTCTTTGACATGTAAATCAAGTTATTGGAACTTACTAAGAAAAATAACATTATTCTCAGCCACTGTCTCTGAGAAACTGACTTTAGCTGCAATGTTCACCCTTTTGGTAGTTTTATTTCCGAAGCTGTCGCAAATATGAGAAGAAGAGGCTGAATAGAAGCTCTTAATTAATACGCATCAAGAAGGTGTCAAGGAAGATGAACAAGAAAGGTCAGATTTTTACTTTACCGAAGGCAGAAGTAATTACTGAAGTCGATGCTTTACATCGTATTCCTTTCATGAACCGGTGTATCGGACCTGGTCACAGCTGGGATGGGCTCAAACTCCTCCACAAAACCACATAAAATGAAACAATAATAGATGATGACAGTTGAAAAAGAAAAAAAGTTATTAGATGCATAATGTGGTACACATTCTTAGCTTTACACAAATTATTTTTAAAAACTGCTTCAACAGTGTTTTAGTCTCTGTTTACATCTTTTTAATGACCTCAGTGAACTCATTTTAATTGGATTCAGAAAAGTAAATGAAATTAGAGGGTTTTTCTGTTCTAATTAGAGACTAGTTGTTGATGTGACAGAAACTGGTGTCTTTAAGAACTTTGCATTCTCGTGAATGCAGCTTTATGCAAACTGGTTTTGAATATTTAAATGACTGTACTCTGTTTGAAGGGCAAAAACGTGTTTTTGTTTCTGAAGACTTTTCTGGCCTTTTGTGGCCTTTATTTCACATGCAGGATGGATGAGGAGAGACAGGGAGGTGGGGCAGAGAGTTGAGCTCCCCACTAAGTATGAACCTGTGTCCACATGATGACCATCTTATGTACCCTGTGTGTGGACGTCTGGTCCTGCACTCCCTCAAAATAAATGCTTTGAGTCCAAAAAATATAAATTACAATCTGCACATGATGGTTCAAAGCATTGTATGGCCAGTATGGGGGGACAGAGGTGTGGACTTCTGCTGGGCTCATGATTGGTTTTATTGTAATTAACATGTTGATGGTTTGATACATTTTTATATACATAAACAAAAAGAATTCTTGAATGTTCAAGAGCATTCACAGCAGATCTTTAAAAAAAGAGCACTTTTCTGGCTGGTGCAAAGCTCAGATACATGAACTGAAACTGAATACTGCAGCAGGCGTATTTCTGTCTTCATGTGTAACATGAATGAAAAACATTATCTCCAAAGTGTGTAACAGCTAGTGAAACCTAGAGTTGTTTATGACCAAATAAAACTTTGAAAGCTGCCGATGATTTGACAATTCTCTTCCTTCTCTCATAGTTGAATGACAAACTTGATTGCATCTCATAAGTTTGTGGTTAATTAATCAGGCTGGCAGTGATTCTTGAAGCCCAGATGTTCGATGTATCCATTGTTCTGTGGTATAATCACAAAAGTCAATAACCACCCTCCACCATATTGGCCAAGGTATCCCAGTAGCGTCAGGAAGAGTCTGGCGTATACCGGTCCATAGATTCTGGGCAGCTGCTACAAACGCTCAACCACCTCAGTGTTTTCATTTGGATCTTGGAGCGTCAGCTTGCGTGCGCTTACAGGGGTGTGGATGTGTAGGGGATCTGATAAATTTGATGGGGCCCATCCCATTTAAAAATTCAAAAATAAACAGTGAAATCTTAAAATCAACTTGGAACCGCGCCAGTGAAGGGTTGGCAGCCAGTTACTAATTGCCACCAAAAATTCATTGGAGTGGATTAAAAATTTCACAAGGGTGATTTTAGTAAAATAGTTTTCCTGTTGACGCTTTGTTTAATGTCTCAAGAGGTTTAGCACCACAAAATTCAGCAATAATTGAAGTCTCAGAGGGCTTGCAACGATCATCGCTGAAGGATTCACAATCAAACAGCTAATGGAGCACCTATTACTTCACTATTTTCTGCATTTCTTTACTTTTCAATTTAGCTTTTATGCCACTTCTGCCCCTTGTGAACAATAGATCCCTATTTGAGAACCGTATTTTTCAAATGAAGCTGCTTTCACTCCAGATTTTATATCTGTGAGGTTCTTCATCTCTCTGAAAGGTTTTGGATCAGGTACTTTATTGGCCCTGCGATTAAATGTCAAAAAACATATTGACACAATCAGAACTGCATTTCTAGAAAATACTTTTTTTTCATCTGTTGTTTTTTGTTATTATCTTTTAAGTTTTTTTCTAATGCATTTGTTTTTCTACATTTCTTGTTTTACCAGTGTCTTTCTAAAATATTTTAAATTTTGCTTTTGTGTTTTATTCATTTATATCATAGACATGTACCTCTGTAGTACTTAACACATTTTTTTCTATCGTTGGAGGTTTGTGGAAATGAATTGTCAAACTTTAAATAAATAAGAATGTATGAAGTTAACAAACAAATTCTGAGCTGAAGCTGAAAGGCATGAAAAATATGCATCCGATAATCTGAGTGGTGAAATTACTGAGGTGAAACTGCTTTTATTTAAATTCATCAGATTTATCTAAATTAAAAAAATACGGATTAATATGATTACTTACTTAGGTTGTGTGAGGCATTTAAAAGTGTATAGCCCAGTGTGGTGTTTGCCATCATGTACCACACACATCTTCATTATCTTAAAACCATCTGTCTAGAAATATTTGTAAAACTGCTTTAAAGTGAGTCTTTACATAATAAATAAAAAAATGAACAATGAGAGCCCCCGATCTGGAAAAATATCACTATCAGGTTTGAGGGCAATTTAGTGACTTCTAGCAGCAAAGTCATAATTTGAACAGTTGCAATCCACCGATTGTTGCCCTGGAAGAAGTGCACGTACGGTCTGGTTTGGAAGAAACATTTTTGTTGTGACTCTGTTCCTCCTTTGGCGAAACTGACAGAGCTGAAACAGAGCAGAGATGAGCTCTTTTTACAAGTGTGAGCCAGAGTCCTGAAGACACCGCTCTTCCCAAAAGGCTCTCCTGTCGCTCAGATGTTTCCACAAGACCAGCGGGTCCCTTATATTCATAGCCAAAATCAGTGGCGGTTAAGTGAAGATGACGTTGCTCATGAACAGCTAATAAAAAATGAAGATGAGTTGCAAAGGAGAAGTCACGGAGGTGGAACATGAGAGAAATGGAAAGAACAAAGATCCCTTAAGATGTGGGACTGCTGAGCTTGCAGCCCTAATACAAGACATAAGGAGTATTGTGTTTTGGGTTTTTTTTAATGTGCCTGCAGGATCACGTTCTGGACCCCAGAACTCTCTACGTGTGTTTGGAAAGATACAGGTGGACAAAAGTTTTCAGACAGAAGTGGGGCTGGAGTGATTGTGGTGTTCATTAAAAACAGACGATTTTACCCTGAACATGTGAAACAGCCCCTCTGGACCCCAGATGTTGAGCTGCTGGATGTAAGTTTCCATCCTTGCCGTCTACTGAGAGCTCATCTGCGCTACTTGCTGATGCAGGTGACGTCATCGCTACAGTCGTTGCCAGGGCAACAAACACAACAACGTTGCACTGCCTTTATGATGATCTCTGGAGACTGCATGTATGTCTGCCACCCAATAACGTCTGGTCTCGTTTATTTTAAAGTAACTTAATTTATTTAATTTATTATAGATTTTCAGAAGTAATTTACAACAACTGTAGGATCTTCCTTTGGGGATTAATAAATTGAGCTATACTTCTGGATCAAATGCTGGGGGCCCTGCACCATAACCTGACTTGAAACCTCCTCAGACATGTAATTACACATCAGGTCGTCTCACACAGCAACAAATATGGCCAGTCTGCTTAACAGCATTGTATTTCCTTCTGCATTTGTCCGGATTCTACTCTAATTTTGAAACCAGATGGATAGACTGCTGCATTGACAGTAAATATTACCATTTTCCAACATTTGTCATCGTCAACTCGCATATTTGCTGAATTTGCTCAGCTGCCGTGAGGATATTGAGCAAATCTGAGATGCATAAAGAAAGTAATCAAATGAAGCTCAGCATTTCAAGTTACAGCATTAAAACAAAACTCACACAGCCTAATGCTAGACGGTAGTGGGATTATACAACAATGCGCAAGTACAATCACCGAGTACAACATGGGTCCCATGTGTGGGTTCAGTTTATGGCTGCATTTTTGCAAAAGTCACACAATAACAGGATTAACACACATAATTGTACACTATTAAAAAGTTTTCTTTTATGAACCATCATAATGCTTGTCCTCTCTCTATGAAATTAAATTTACTCTCTTTCCCATGTACAAAAAGTTCAGAGGAATTCAGTAATTTAGAAATGCAAGGGAGCAGCAATATCTCGAACCAATGAGCTCAACAAAATCATATTGTCCTTGGTTCAGGCCACGGCAAACTCAAGTGAATGTTCGGCGAAAAGATTAAGTTTTAATAAGGGAAACCAACAGTACAAATGAATAAACGCCTCCACAATCCGTTCTGACTTTTACCTCATGTTCTCATCCTTCATAATTCTTTACAAAAGACTGCTTTTGGTTTCATAACATCTGGCTAAAGATCAATGCTGTGTTTCTCTCTCAGACAATAAAACACACACTTTGTATCAGAGGTTGTTTAAGTCCATCTACACCGGTACTGAATGGTCAGTACAAGCTCAGCCTGTTTGACAAAACATCATACTGAAACTTTTAAAGGGAAAAAAATCTGAGCACTGTTTTTTGAGTTCTTGAGTGGTTTCTTTTTCTCTCTATTTTTTTTTTTATACAGCATGTATTATATATTTCATGAGTCATGTTCTTCATTGTCTTGATACTTGGTCTGGAGTCTCAGTCATCCATGACACGCTAATCCTAAAAAATCGGAGTGGAAGGTGGCTGGATTTCGTTTCTCGGTTTTGGAAGATCTTTCACCTCTGGTTCAAAAGGCTTCTTCAGTTCTACCTGCGTGCTGTGGTGTTTCGGGTTTATAAACTGTTGTTGGATAAACTGCAAAAACTCCTTTTCTAATGTTAAAAAAAAAAGAAAATTTATCTTACCATTTGTCTCGTGGCTACACTGTTTTGCCAGTTTTAAGGATTTTAAGGATTCTAGGATTTTCTTACCCTGTTGGCCGAGTAACTTTGCTGAATATAAGACAATTTGACTAGATTTAAGGATATTAGGCTTATTTCCACACGGGTTGTTTTTGGAGCGTATTCGTCCAAGTTAGTCACCTGTTGCTCACTGACATATGCATCCATCTTGTGGGTCGTTAGGGTCTGTTGTTTACCTGGTCGGCCTGTGAGGTGTTTTGATCACACAAATAAAAGTGTGAATGCTTGTGAAACCTTCTGGGGAGAAGATTCAAGGATCACAGATGTTTCATCCTACTAATCCAATTCATTCTTCACATGCAGACTTTCCATCTTCTCTCAAACCCTCTGTCTTTTCTGGTAAAACTGTGGACTTTATTGTCCTCAGAAGAGTGTCCCTTATCCTTGAGATGCATCTGGGCTGGTTCTCCTGTAATGTATGATTCACTTTCGTTTCTCCCACATGGAGACGTGTACACTCCTAACTCATTTCTAAC
>JAOWBL010004229.1:0-11351 GCA_028564865.1 Zenarchopterus dispar | reverse complement strand
CCTTTTTAACCAGTTTCATTTCTTTTGTTTTAATCATCGAGTTGCTTCATAATTCAAAAGCAATGTTTGATTTTCTTACTCCAACTGCCGTTTTCCAGGAACCTGCTGTTCTAATGCCTGTTTGTATTATGCTATGGCCATTTTCACAGTTGTAAATATGTTTCTATACTATTGCCCTTTTTAGTTTGCACAGCTTTTTTTATTTTTTTATAATTCCTTTTCATTATTAAATGTTAGATTCATTAAAAGGGTTCCAAAAATTGCATGTACTGTTTCCTGAAATTTTATCTATGTTCTCTCATGTTTTTATGTATGATCTTGTGCTCAACTCCCAGCCTGTTCGGTTAGTACTGTTACTTTTTTATTTCTTGGGTTTGCAAAAGGAAGAACACCTTCAACGAAAATTCTGCTGCCATTAATTTCTTAATTTGAGAATGAGACCAGACTTTCTCGCCAGTTTTGTGAACAGGAGTACCAAAACAAGGCTGTTAAAACTTGAACAAGACACATTAAAAATCTGACAGGTTAGTGTTTTTTATGGTGAAAATAACCTGTGTATGCGCACTCAGTTTTTATTTACATTTATTTATTTATATATATATATATATATATATATATATATAAAATGAGTGAGAGAATCTCATATTAAAGTAAATGCAGTGTTGCTTGCACTGCTAAAGCTGTTTCATGTATTTTGGTAATTGTGGATGCTGATATTAATTTCATGCATGTTCTATTATGGTTTTTAATTCTTTTTGTTCTTAATCCCTTTTTAAAAAAGTTTTTACTGACACTTATTGCAGAACAAACTGTACAAATATAGAAGTGCCAAGGCTGTTTTTAATTTGTAGTTAGTACAGACAGTTGTGTTTATGCAGCAAAATGTGTAACAGAGATCAGTACAATAGTAGACACACCATATGACACTATTACCACCCACATTTGAAGTATTAAGGTTTATTTTAAGTATAAATATTTTTCTTTATTGTAATTGAGAATCTTCTAAAGAAAATCAGATAAGGTCTAAAATATCTAGAAAATGTCATCAAATTTACAGACATTGAAATAAAGTTTTTAATGATTTTTAGGATATTTTTGGTGCATTGGAACTAAGTTATGAATATACTTGAACATCCTTGTTCTTTTGGCTCCTAATTAAAATAACGCTTTAAAATGTTTAAAAAGAATACTAAGAATTTCGGTTTAAAGACAAAATAACCCATTAAACGCATCCCTTACAATAGCTTTCTAAAGTTGAAGGTATTTACTTTTATTTAGGTTCGGATTTAACGTTTACGTGAAGGCGTGGCGCTACCAGTGACGCAAGCACGTAGACAGGAAGACTGGCGTGGCTTGTCTTTGTTAGTTCATTTCTGTTCTGGTTTGTAATGTGTGAATATTTAGACAAGCAGCAATGTCTCTGCAGAGCGTGCCAGTCCGGGATGCGTCCTTACATTTCCGCTTGCTGCAGCAGTATCTGGTCCTCCTGAAGAAATACCCGATCCTCACTAAATCTGTAACCAGGTCAGTGGCAGTGATCCGTCTCTAACTGGTACCTTTTAGTGAAGGAGTTACAAAGTAGATGTTCTTGTTTACTGTCGGTCTGTTTACTCGTACCCGTTAAGCTGATAAAGTTTCCTTTTTATTTTCCATGTTTGTTTTATTGTTTTCTTACACTGTAACATTTATGGGCATTAATGGCTCTTTTCAAGTCCACTTGTTCACTCTTCCAGGCCTCTGAACTTGCTCAATTCAGTTTTACCCAATCAGCATCTGACAGGAGAACCTCCCCCAAACCTTATGGCAGAGCCTTGTGAAAATACCTGTTGAATATTTGCCCATTGACCGTATTGTGTTTGTTCTTCCTGCTTTCAGTGGCATCCTTTCAGCTTTAGGAAATCTGCTTTCTCAGGTTTTAGAGGCAAGAAAAAAGGCCAAAAGTGGAGCCCAGGTCGATGACATCGATGTGGCTGGAGTTACACGTTACGCCATTTATGGGTGAGATTTATCATGTGATTGTAGCATTGTGTTGTGGTTCAAACATAGGCTGAGACTATGTAAAATATGTTCAAATTCAAAGTCATCCGTGCGTTGGTACATGTGTTGGTGGCTACATCTGACCTTGTTGTCTGGTGCAGGCTGTTTATCACTGGACCAGTGAGCCATGTCTTTTACCAGTTGATGGAGCTGTGGATGCCCACAACAGACCCGCTTTGTATAGTGAAGCGACTGTTGCTGGATCGGCTTGTTTTTGCTCCTGGCTTCCTTCTCCTTTTCTACTTTGTTATGAACATCCTTGAGGTTAGTCTTCTCAGAAGATGTCCACACAAATTATCTGAGTAACCACCAACCATTCAACTTTTCTTTCTGTAACTCATGAAACGTTTTAGGTCACAGAGTACCTGTCAATAGTTGTAAGGCTTTCCTCCTGTAGTATTCTTTTTTTTTTTTTTTTTTACATTATAAGTAAGTGTAGTGGACATTAAAACCATCAAATGACACAGTTTGAGGTGTTTAGCTAACACAAAAGGGGTAATAGGGTAAAATATTGATTACTTTGATTTTTTTTTTTTTTTATGCCAACCCTTTACCTTGAGGAGAAATTGTAACACTACCAGCAACATCAGTTTTGTTATTGTAGATGTGACCAAAAATTTGACTGAAACAGTAAATATGTAAGCTTTATACATCTTGTTATATGTCTTGTTCCTTTTGTTCATGCTTAATACCAGTAAACTGATTTTGGTGTGTAAAATTAATGACGTGCTTGTTAATATTCTGGATCAAAGAGTCTGTATTCAATATATGTAACAAGATACAGGTATTATCCTAACATAGGAGCAAGTTAACTTATTTTGTTAATCACTATGTTATAGTGGCTTGATTATATTCCTCTCTTGTAAGTTGCTTTGAATAAAAATGTCTGCTTAATGTAAATTAATGAATGGAGTGTAATCAGTTGAAATGTTTCTTAGGCTAAAGGGTGGGAAGACTTTGAAAAGAAGATGAGAAGAAGCTACTGGACAGCTCTGAAGATGAATTGGAAAGTCTGGACCCCCTTCCAGTTCATAAATATCAACTTTGTGCCTGTTCAGGTATGCTCTTTAGTAGCATTTTATCATCAAATAATACCAACAGCACTTTTGTTGTTTCTCACACTGTATGTGTTCTTGTGTTTTGTTTTGTTTTGGGGTTTTTTTCTATTCAGTTTCGGGTCCTGTTTGCCAACATGATCGCCTTGTTCTGGTATGCCTACCTTGCATCTGTGAGGAAATGACAGCTCCTGATATTTCTGCCCAGATGAGTTAAGCAGAGGACTGGAAAACAAAAGAAAATGCAAGCCATTCCCTATGGTCAATAATTTCTCATATGCAGCTGCTCTTCGGATCAACATTTTACTATCCTAGACACAGATTTAATCCATTTTTGACACACTGCTTTAACAGTTTGACTGTATTTGTAGTTATTATTCTTACACTGCACTGCCAGAAGCTTGTATAATAAAACTTGAATTACATGACTGAGAAATACTTGTAAACATACTGGAATCATTTTTTTAAATGGGTAGTGGTACAAAAGGCATGTTTTTTGCTACTCTTGTGGTTATGATATTGATATATAGAGTTCCACTTACTGAGCTGAGGAAAAAAACAACAAGAGATATGCAATTTTAATCACAGTTTATTACTGTTTTTTTTTTAAAAAAAAAAAAAACTTGATTAACATGCATTTTGTTAAAATAAACCAAAGACATTTTCTTCTGTGGTCTCAATAACGTGTACATTTAATGACGAATTAAAAATAAATAGAGCAATGTGAAGGAATGTATTGAGCCATTTCTTTTCGGAATAAAGGTTTTTAAAAACAAAGGGAGAAAAAAAAAGGTTAATTAACAGTGTGGAAAAGTTCTCAGCCTCCTCTCAGACGGAGACACAGGTCGATGGTGCTGTGCTCCTTCACGCCGTAGTCCGTCAGCTTCCCTCCCATCATCTCCCGGCCCTGGTGGACGAGCCTCTGCTGGCTCACCGGGACTCCTTCACGGTGCTCCACTTTAGCCTTGAATTTGTCCACAGTATCGTCGGCTGTGATATCGTAAGTGCTGACCTTCCCCTTTTCGTTTCTGAGGAACACCTGGATGGTTGCGGGTATGACTGGCTCGGTGACCAGCAGAGACACCCGAGAGCCGGACTGTAACCCGTACGAGCTGAGGACCCTGGAGCTGTCGTCCAGATGGGTCCTCTGGCCGTTGTCGTAGACCAGCCTTTGCATGGAAACAGAGACCCCCAGCTGATCCTGGATACGCACTTTCAGAGAGCCAACCGTGTCCCTTCCGTTGACCCTCAGTGTTGCCGATTCCCCATTCAGCATAGTGATGGTTATATCCATGATGAATATCTTCTGAAAAAAGAATAAAAAAAAGAATGACTTCAATAGCAGCTTAAAGAAAAGTATTATCAATGTGTATCTGGTAAGAACTAATAAAGAAAGCCTCCTACCTTTTAATGAATCTCAGCAGAAGAACTTCTCTGTAAACTGTGAATCTCCAGTAGATGACAGGTAGACACAAATGCTCAGCTGTTCAGAAACTTTCAGCTCAGCTTTATATAGAGCCTGAAGCAGCGCGTCACGTCCCTCCTCTTCACTTAACATTCGTTTTCCCTCGCAGCATCAGTAACTTTCGGTTTCCATTCTCCGAACATGACGCTGCAAACATGGGTTGACAAAACTAGCCTGTGCCATTTCAGTAAGTTACTTTTCAAACAGATTTCGTCAGACTTGTTGACGGAGGTTCAGCTGATATAGAGAGGGCAGGGTCAAACCAGGACGCAGAGAAATTGTTGAACTGGATGATGACTCTGAACTACGACATGTCAAAACATGCAACCAACGGAAACAAAACTTAAAAAAGTAAATATTGACCAGTGCATTTATAGTACCCTCTTTTTAAAATTTTAAACTATATAAAAACAATAAACGTTGTTTCTGTATGTAAAAGTTTGTATTTTTCTTAAATCAAGATGTGAACATATTGTTTTAATTTAAATTCTGAGGTTTGTCCTCTGCATGTAGAAAGCAAACTGGCTCATTTCAAATTCCCTTTTTCTTTTCAGATTACTTGAGATACACATTTAAATTGCTTCAAATTACATGGCAATTACAAAAAAAAGGGAAAAAAACAGAAATGATGTAATGTAAACATTTTTGGATTACATCAAATTAAGGCACTCAAAATTGTAAAAATGAAAATAAAAACCCATATATAGTTTATATTTACAATTCAAGTTTTCAGTGAAAATTGAATGCATTTGGAATATTCAGCACTTTAATTCAACTGAAGAAAATAAAACAAAAACAAGCAAAATAAGAAAGATCACAAGTCTTCATTAATTACACTGGTGACCCAGATACAGTAGACGGTCTTGAGAGAATAATATAAGATGGAGTCCCTGATTCTGTTGCTCCCTCAGTGGCCCTCTTCAACTCTGATCCTCCTGGTCTTTCCACCATTCCTCCTTCCTTAATTCTCACCTTCTCTTCCTCTTGCTCATCCCTCACTTTAAAAACAAACAAACTAGAAATGTTACCATTTTTAAAGATTTATTTTCATTGTGTCCTGCAATTTACAAACATCAGCATTTGAAAATGATATTCCTTCCATACAAGATCAATAACAATATGAAACCAACAATCATTCATTACATTCACACAAGTCACATAAACAGTTATATTCAGACAACTTCTTCTCATTGAGGCCTGTTATTGTCCCAGTTTTTCAGTGAGAAGGAAACTGATGTCATTGTACTGCCTCATGCTGTCACACTGATCACATGGTACTGTCAGTGGAACTTAAAGGTGAAACAACAACCCATTTTTTCTTACCTAACAACATTTTTTCTTACCTAAATTCTTTAATAAATTGCTCTCCTATTTACTGTTATTACTAACTTGGGAAAGATGCTCTAACAAATCACACTTTTGCCAGGACTCACTAAAAAGGGAAGCCTATTTTTCAGCAGCCCGTCTCAGCCTCTGTCAGCTGACTTCCTCTTTCCTCGTCCCACACTGTAAATTTACAGAAGAGGGGTGCAGTATATCGATGAAAGACTCTGCTTCCGAACTTCCACAATCTGTTGGAATTACCTCTATAATGCACATAGATGAAAAAGTTATGATAAAACTAGAACTGGACCGTTATCTCCTGACGACACCAACAGCTCCGGGTATAAAGGGAGCATTAAATTAATTACAATTTTAATTCTTTTTTGACTTTGTCTGTTAAAGCATCACTTGAAGAGACTTATTTTACCTGTAGCAGGTCAGGCCCCTCAGTCTCATGTCAGTGACTCAGCAGCAGGTGCGGCCCACAGGTGCGGCCGTGAGTGGAAAGCAGATTGGCATTTGATGCAAGGCCATAGCTAAGCCTTTCAGGAGCCTAATATTATATTTGCAATTACATTATTATTATTATTATAAGGTGAATTCATCTCTTATTTCAATGCAATGAGAGGCTTTAGGACATACAAGCTATTGTTTTTAAAGGTATGATTTTAAGACATAATGGTTGGGGAAGCAGGGTGTAGAAATCTAAATATACGCTTCCACTGAAAAAGTAAGGTGGTTATCTAGCAACCAGTATTGTTACTCAAATGCACCTGATTAACTGATCCTCACAGTAAAATAAACTTCTAAAAACTAACTCTAAGAGAAAAAGAATTAGAGTTAAAAGTTTAAGGGAGGCATTAAATAAAGATACTTGTGTGAACATAATAGATGTACTGCTGTCATCCTTAATCCTCATCGATCTGGCATCGCAATACTGATCAACTATTTCTGTAAAATGGCATACCATTTTACAGAAAACAAAAACAATTTATAAAAGATAAGGCATTTCAATTTTACTGTACTGAAACCTAAACATGGGTGCTAAATGAAACTGAAACCCTGTAAATGTCCAGCAGTTTTTGTTTTTATTGCTGAACTGCTTCTATAAAAGCAAAGTTTTTACATTCAGCTGTGTGAAGACAAAAAGGAAAGACATCAGCAATGATATTAGAGAAGCAATTGATGTGTTCCATCGGCCTGGGAAGGGTTACTTGACCATTTCTAAGCATCATTCTAGAGTTAAATCCTATTCTCATCCTAGATGATCCCAGTTTTCCCAGGGGTTAAAGTCCCAGCAAATTCACTCTAAGGCCAGCCAACAATAATAAAAATTAGTTATACAAAAATAAATATAAAACAAACAAACAAGGGCAGAATGGTGCCTTAGTGGGTAGCACTGTTGTCTCACAGCAAGAAGGTTTCTGGTTCAACTCCTGGCCCAGCAGGAGTCTTTCTGTGTGGAGTTTGCATGTTCTCTCCGTGCTTGTGTGGGTTTTCTCCAGGTACTCCAGTTTCCTCCCACAGTCCAAAAACATGTATGTGAGGTTGATTGACAACTCTAAATTACCCCAAAAAGACCAGTAAATTTAGTTTTCAGGACCTGGTAACTACCAAGCAATTAAAACAAATCCTTCTTCATAAAACCATCAAAAATTTAGAGCATGTTTTTTTTTTTTTCCTTCCATGAAAGTAGTTTTCACAAAGGAAACCCAATTTCATTTGTTTCTCTCATGATGGGTATCTTTATGAGTTGAACATTATTGTTGTATCTGGACATGTAAGTACTTTATTGGTGCAGCACTTTCCAAGATTTATGTGAAAACACTGAGAAGTCACAATGAATGATGACAGCCAGAATATTAAAAAATAAGAACACCAAATGTCTGATTATCATTTTATTTTCTAATCATCTTTATTGTGAAATTCTTGACAATTCTCGTTGTTTCAATAAGTGAAAGGCCATATGAGATATTTAGGGGGTCATCATTAAGTGGAAATGGATAGGCCTCTATATGTACACATCTGTGACAATGATTTGTATCCCCACAGGAAAAAAAAATCCAAAAACTAACACAAAGGAAAAAGAATAAAGGAGTTAAAAGTTAAAAGAAGGCATTAAATAAAGATACATGTGTGTATAATACATGTGCTGCTATCATTCTTAATCTTCATACATCTAGCATTACAATGATGATCAACTATTTTTGTAAAATGGTAGTGAAACCTAAACACAGGTGCTAAAAGAAACTGAAACTCTGTAAATGTCCAGCAGCTTTTGTTTTGTTGCTGAACATGACACCTACTAGAAATTTGATAAAGTTTATTGTACACTTTTGTCAGATATGGATAAGAAATTGTTACAAGCCATGCCCATACTGAAGCTTCAGCAGTGCAACACTTTAGCCACATGCTGTAGTTCACTTCATGACAGACATACCCAGTCCTCTAAATAAAAAACAAATACAAGAAAAAAAATCCCTAAAAATATTAATAATGAATTTCTGCACATCAGAACTCTGAGTGTTTCAGCATAGCAGTCCTCTCCTCCCTCTTAGGTAGAGGAATATTTCCTGTTGTATAAAAATAAATACTGTTAATGATCCTGCAGTTATGAACAAAAGTGTATGATACAGTGTATGTGTACAAAGATATTTTATTCAGAACATCAACAATCAAGTAAGCAGACTTAGGGTTTTCATACCTGGTGGTGCAACAAAGTATTCTTCTACTGTTCGTTTGGAGAGCTGCAGCAGCACCTCAGCACTGTCACCTTCTGTTACTGTGTCTTCCCTGAGGTATAAAGCCCTAGATAAATAAAAAACAGGTAATAAGTTTTGTACTGCTCATTTTATATGAAAGTAAGATATTATAGCTAACTATACACTACCTGTCCTCCAGAACTGAATCCATTGGTTCTACCCCTGAAGTGTTAACAACATGAAGCTGATCTGCAAACCGTATGGCTTTCTCCAAACAGGCCAGTCCCTGCTTGGTGCGGAAATCGACCAAGGCCAGTCGCTCCAGCTTGTCCACCAGATCAGCAGGGATTTGTGTAGGCTGTGAAATTGATAGTGTTCCTTAAAAAGGCATCTGTGACAGCTTTTACCTATCATAACTTAAAAAGAAAAGGACCTTTGACTATGAGTCAAAATCATTTAGACCTGAAATAAATATTCAGTTCATTAATTACTTGACTCATGATCTATGTCTCAACTTTAGTGTTTGGAAATATCTGGAGTGTTTCTTCATATCCATGTGACGTTGGCAGCGGAAGCACTAATTAGCATATATCAACAACAGATAAATATCACACATGAACCTTATGCGTACGGTGTACATGCAGTAAACACAGGTTTAACTGTCCTACCTGTTCAGATGATGTCATGCCCTCACATGCTTTCTCTCTTTTTAGCCTGACAATGCTATATTTTACTACACATAACAGTTATTTTCTGCCAACATAATTAATGGTGAAACCCTTCAGAAAAGGAATTCAATTCAGTTTTATGTATGAAGTGCCCCTTACACAACACAAATTGTTTCTAGGCACATTTTAGAGACCTAGGACATGACCGCCAAACAAATTAAAAAAAACCCAAAACATATACATATAGTCCATGATGCTCCAGTATATAATTAAATATGAACAAATGGACTTATTTGCTGTCCTTTGTTTCCTGTTTAGATAATTTACACACAGCCTAATTCTGATATGGAGAGCATTATCTAAGTACCAGTGGTTTATGCATGAATGTTTATATTGGACATTTAAGATATAGAGGTATATTTGTAAATGTTGCATTATGGTGTCTGTTCACAACATAAGTGTAAACAGTGTACTAACACCTAAAGACAGTATACTAACTAGCAACCCCGCAATAGAAACTGCTGTCATGTTTATTTATTTTTTTATTACTTGAACATTGAACTAAACACGGTTATTTTTGGTTTATTATAGACCCAAGACATTACATCTTAAAGTAAAATGTTTTTTCATAGCTACGTGACTTCTCGCATGACTTCAATCTACACGGGTAACATATAGCAATAATTTCAAGACAACAACTCATCATTCAAATAGCTGTACACCCAGATAAGGATGAGAATGACGTGTTACCGGAGGAAGCTGCTCCTCTGTTGCTGGTTTCCATGTTGCCACTTGTGGGACCTGCAGAAATCAGACCCAAACTAAAGTTTGACTGGTTAATGTTTCATGTCGACTGTTCTTAGAGTTAAAAAGAAAATGTTGCTCACCTTCGGGTTATGTGGTTGGGAACTGAACAGACGTGTTGCATTTAAGATGAGCCTTTGTTGACAGGTGATGCTGCGTCTCCTGTAGAGGTTTCCGACGTTTGTTTGTGAGGATGCATAGTTTATTAACCGATAAAATAAAGGCCGAGATACTATCGTTGGTGAGAAAACGATGCGAAACGTAGACATCTTTGACACACGTACTGGACTAGTGTTTATCGTGATTTGAGAAAGTCACATTTTTTTTCCATAGAGGGCACTGCTAAGCTAAACTAGCTTCAGATTGCTTGAACTTAGCTTAGCTGGGCTAACTAAGCTCTGACGTAGGAGGAGGAGGAGTAAAGGGCGTGGCTGAACTCTGAGCCAATCGCCGTGCACGGAGCCAACCGCTGTTACTTCCTCGTGCGCTTATGCCATCTACAATGCGTTCCCCTTTGTTTAAAATGTGCAGTATAAAATACACCAAACAAACACCTTTATACTATAAATATAAAACATATAAAATGACATATGACGATTTCTATCCATTCAAGATTCCTCAGAATATTTATACGTCGAGGCTCGGATGTCTCAGTCGGTTGAGCATCAGATCTTTAATCTGAGGGTCCAGGGTTGAAGTCCCTGTTTGACTTTATGATTTCTTTACGTCCATCATTTCGTATTCCCTATCTGCGTCATGATATTCTGTCCATATACATTTATATCTTGTTCAGTTAACTGTCTTCATGGACCCTAATATTTTCCTGTAGGGTCTGAAATGTATGTTTTTTTGTTTTGTTTTTTTGGTGCGTGTTTTTCTCTGAAGATTGCACAGCCTGACTTTGAGATACATTTGCTGAGAAGACGAGTTCCTACAAGCTGTTTGTCTGTGGTTGTATTTTTCTAATCCTAAAACCTGCAATGGTAAGATTATATTCATTTGATTTTTATAAAAAAATATACAGGATTGCGCCGTACTTTTGCAATAGTGTATTTATTTACAAAAAATATTCAGTCTCATGCTATTATTTAATAGCGTTTAAAGTACTTAGCAAGAGGAAGCCCATTTTAGTTTAAAACTAGCGGAACCAATTTTTTACTTTTTATGTAGACTAATTGATGCTTTAAAATATTGAAGTCTCATAAACCTACAGCCATCAGCCATCATCGAGTCCATCCTCACCTCCTCCATCACCGTTTGGTACACTGGCGCCACCACCAGGGACAGACACAGGCTG
>JAOWBL010004225.1:0-11353 GCA_028564865.1 Zenarchopterus dispar | reverse complement strand
ATATATATATATATATATATATATATATATATATATATATATATATATACATATACACATATATATGTGTGTGTATGCGTTAAAACAATTGTGTTAAACGCCATCAATTTTTACCGACAAATTCACAAATCTTTGGCAAGTATGACCCTCGCCCAGACCTGTAGTTTAGAGAAACAATGGACGACACATTCGGTCACGTGGCCCATTCTTCGTGCGGGGAGCAGCCATGTTGCTCTGGAAACTAACGGGAACACGCCCACTATCTGTCAATCAAAGTTAGCTTCGCTACCAACACCGTCGAAGTATCTGCAGACATTTACGTTTCAGACGTTTACGGCAGAAATCAAATCAGTATCGGCGAAATCAAAAATTACCGTTATGTTCAATCGACACTGGGTTAAAACAAACAATTGGTAGATTTGCTGATAGAAGTAGCACGACGATTACGGATGAGGACGTAATGGTGGCTAGCCATTGGCTGAGACAACTACTACGGTATATAATTCTTTTTTTTTTTTTTGGTACAAAAAAAAAAAAAAAACAACCCTCAGAGTTGTCATGGGTATGAAATGAAGCGATTGAGACCAAAACCGGTTTAAAAAAAAATACAAAAAACAAAAAATATGTTTATTTCCTCCCTATAGATGGACATTTTAACACGAGAGTTAACGGAGATCGACTCGCGTTTGCCGCCAGGAACTGCAACGAAACTTAGACTCGTAAACATTTGAAAAAAAGCTTTCTTTCTTTCTTTCTGTTCGGTTTTTCATTGTTAATGTAAGTTTACTTTTGTCTATAACTTGTTTTTCGTGTTGTACCTTTGAAACCAGGATGGTGAACAAATGTTAGTTTCAAATGAAGTAAAATGGGTTTAGACCTGACAGATGTGTTTGGGTCTAGATTCAGACAAAGTGGAGCATTTTTAATGGTTTTGAAAGAGGGCTATCTGTCTTAAGCGGCCTCACTGTTTCCTTGGTGAAGATTATTATAAAAACACTTTTTTTTAGCAATAATAACTGAGGGACGTGCTTTTTCTGCAGTCGTCTGTGATCTTTTCATCGCTCTCTACTTGTTGAAAGGTAACTTTCAGCAAAATTGGTGGTGTGCAGCTTTTGTCGGAAATTACGCTGTGTTATTTCTTTGTTCGTGGCACAAAAAAGATTCACAGTATGCACTGCAACAGTGTGTTTAATTCAAAAATCCCTGACCCATCTGAAGGAAAATGAATACCGGAGAGTCATTTTCTGGAGATGTTGTGAGTCATGCGTCTGGATTCAACACGTTTTAATTTTATCATTTGTTCAGCATCGACGCCATGAAGGTCAACGTGTTCTTACACATAGAAAGATTACATTCAAAATATTAAAATGAGCACTGACTTGTCGTCTGTGATGGATTGAAGAGCTTATATTCTGTTAATTTACATGTTTACATTTTATCTCTAATTTTACATACTTTAATGTTCAAAGGTCATTTTCTTTTAAATACTGCAATGCAGCACTTTGCTCCTGTGTCTTTAAGGCACATCAGGTCCTTTCCTATTACACTATTTTACATAAGCTATATTATATAGATCGTATCAATAAAGCAGAAAGCTTCATTTACGAAGTTTAATCCAAATGGGAAAAAAAAACCCACAAAAAGAGAACTAGTGTATATTGTCTCTGGGTGCCTTGTCCTCCTATTTGTTCATGTGAATACAAGTTAGTATGACTATGAAAGTCAAGTGTTGCTAATACAAGGAAGTGTGGGACAGACTTATCTCCTTGCCTTTCGTAATAGATGTTTCAGCTTTTCGAATAATAAATGAGATGATAAAGGAAACGGTTCTTTCTTAAGAGATTTCCACCAGCTCTTATCTGCCAACATCAGCTGCCACTTTAATACTCCCAGGTCATTTCACTCAGTCAGGAACCTTCCTCAGAAGAAGAAAAAGGAATTTTTATATTATATATATATATATATATATATATATATATATATATTTGACTTGAGATCAGAATTTTCACCTTCGCCGTCTTTCTCTTTTGAAAGTGGAGGTTACAGGTAAGTAAATGTGACTGAGCACCACAGAAACAACGAGACGAGGTGTTTCAGGAGCAGCTGGAGAGGAGAACTTCAGTTTGGTGCGACTTTAAAAAGCTCTTTTATAAAGCTTGAGATGCATTTACTGACTCGTAAATGTAAACTGGCCAATGTTTCAGAACCACACAGTATTAAAAGATAAATCTCTGGTCACTGAATCCTTTTTATGTTAATTAACTCTACATGCAACAGTGTTGGCACATTAAGCGTTTATACATTTAGATAAATACGAATTTGTGAAACGGCGGTGACTTAAAGGTTTAACACATCATTTACTGCACAGTTGGAGCTCTTGGTTGGCAGCGAGCAGATGTGCGCTGACGTTTCACCGCGACTGAACGCTGAATTAAAAACATTTTGAGTCAATATCTGATCATCAACAGTTTTTAAAAACTAGCTTTTTTTTCTTTAAAGGTCTTCCAAGATTTCTGCTTGTTCATGACAGATTAATTCTGTTTTATTCATTTGACTCTTAATTCATTATGAATTGTGGATGATGAGCAACAATGTACGAGATTAATAAACCCCATGGAGAAATGTCATGATTCTGATGTAAAATCTGGATTTTTATAATTAACATTAGAAAAAGGTGGTAAAAAGTATAAAATCTGTCGTTTAAGCCTTTTAGAAACCTGAATCAAATTTACTGACCAGCTGTTTGCTTCCAGAGAAGTTGATAAACTAGATTAAAACGTCATTTAATCCCTGACTGTCCGTGAACGTTGGAGACGGTTCTTGTTTCTGATTTTATGAGTTTTTACATCTGATATCAACCTCGACTCCATCTAATCTGTCACACTTACTAAACATTGTGCTTGTAAATTTAAAAACATGTGAAATTTGCCTTTTATTTCCACAGCTGGCTTCAAACTTCCTCGGGTACATGTGATCCAGGCTTTATTTTTCCTCTCCTCCACCTTTTCCAGTCTGACTCGTAACCGGATCCATCCATCCGTTGCTTCATCCTCGGGCTTCCTGTTAGAGTCGGTATCGACAAAACAATCTCATTTCTCACTTTTAAAGCCTCGCAGCGCCTTTTTTTCCCCTCCTAAATGCATGTCAGACTTATTGACCTCTTCGTTTCCTCTTGGCTCTTCAAATCTGGAGGTCAAGCCCTGCGAGTGACTTGGAGGTCACGGTTTGAGATGGATCAGAGTTTCCTCTGAAAGCCTCTCTTTGGTATTTTTACCTTTTTTTTTTTCTTGTCTCCTCATTTAATTGTCGTCACCACTTTACCGACCACGCTCTTTACCCTTCCGTTTTTATTTTGGTTTATTTCTCTTTTGAAAGTAACTGGATGTTTGATCATTTTCTTCTTTTATTGCCCGTCTCCTTTGGGCTCGTGTCCATTTTCCTTTTAGTTTATTTCTGTGAAGCGCTTTTAACGGAGCTACAACTGCAACATAACGTTTATTGAAAGTGGATGAATCTGAATCTGCACCTGGATCAACGCTCCGCTGAGCAGAAATTGATTACCATTTCAGCATTTGGTCTGCCAGCTGCCGCGCTCCAGCAGCTTTGATTCTCTATTAATTGATTTCGTTAATATATTCAGGCAGCTGATGGTAATGATCACAAACAAAACGTTTAATATGTGGCCTGAAACAGTCCTCCATCCTCTGGAACCTGTTTGGTTTGGAAACTTTGGAAAGCTCTCCGTTGAGAAGGAGACGGACATCAATCTCGATCTGTTTGATTTTTTTTAGAGGACGGAGTGAAACAAACGGCAGCAACGACACTCGCGGGAGTTCAGATTGTTTACTTCACACCAGGTTTCACCGCCGATGACTGATGGTGAGTTTTGTCCTCTTTCCCCACACAGGCGAATCATTCTGAGTGGCGGCGCTTTCATTTGTTGATAAATGCCGTCGTGAAACTCTGTTTTCCTTTTTCTCTTTGTGCCGGAGAAATGGAAAAAAAATGGGTTGCACTGGCTCAGATGTTGGAGGTGCAGTTTCACCTTGATGCTGCAACCGACCAGCAAATTAAAGACACGAACAAGTAAAAACTTCACACTTAAACTGACAAAGTTAAACTTTGTGATTTAATAGGAGTCTTTCCTGTTTCTGTTGTGTGGGATGTTTTTTTTTTTTTTTAATTTAATGTAATAAAAACACCCAAACTATGTCTACATGTGCAAATATCTGTAAAACTTTTTATTTTAATAGCTCGGGTTTGGATTTTTTTTGTCCCAAATGCACTGAAACACAATGATTTAATGATATATTTGAGATCACACCCTTTTGAATCTTTGAACACGCAGCTTTTGGAGTCAATTTGAAGGTTCTGGAAAAATCGAAGTCTTGTTGCGGTATCAAATTTATTCATCATTCAAAACATTCAAAAAAAAAAGAAAACAGTGAAAAATGGTGATTTTAGAGTTTGGTTTCTTCAAAAAAGCTCAGTTTTAGGAGCGCCTTTAAAATCTCTGAGAAGAAAAACATCTTTGTTGAAATAATTTTAGTTTGATTAGTAAATCACCAGAACTTTGACTTGAACTCACACTTCACAAATAAAAACACCAGAAAGCTGTTTTTCATTGGGCATCACTCCTCCTGGTGCAGCTGGTGCTCCCACAGCTGTACAGGTGTTGTTTATGGGGGTGGGTGCTCGGGGGTCTCGGTCTACCAGAACAGCACCAAGATCGCTGCATGGATAATTAGGCCCAACTGCTACACGCTGTATAATTAGCGTTAGTCTGTCGGGGTGCAGAGTTTGCTGTTGCCATGACAGGATCCATATGTCAGCCGCCGTTCGGGGGGGTGGGGGGGTCGTCTCATTTCTGATGGTTCAACAGGTGTTTGCGGCGCCCGTTTAAGAGGAAAGCTTGTCATCAAGTCTGTCGCCGTCTTGGCTTCTAGCAGCATCCTCTCCCATCGAGCGTAAAGACTTCTGCTCCGTAAACACGTCTCGCCAGCTCGTCTTACTGGTCCACATCATCAAAATAACACCATTAATTATGTTTTCTTTTTCTAACGTGGCAGTAATACGACCATTTGAACAGCTGTTGCTGCATCTGGAAGGTTCAACTGAAGCGATGAAACGCAGTGTACAAAATTCGCTCCTCTTGTGCGCTAATATTGAGTGTCTGCCTTTAATTTTACTTTTAATTTCATCATTCATAGTTTCCAAAAATAAACTCAACCTCGCTGCCTGCTGATGTTTGTTTCCCCTCACTGAAGATTTATCTTCTACTCCCGCTGCTCCAAGGAAAGTAAAGAAATCACTTCATACTTTCAAACACAATATGGACCAACTACCGACGCTGTAGTTGAACATGTAGTTTAACGGATCATAAATGCTGGATGAAGTGAGAAGTTGAAGGATGTTTATCAAAGTTGGATTAGATTGTGAGTTTTGATGGAGAAGTATTAAACCAAAAATGGCAAAAATAAATAAATATCTACATTTAAAGTATTAAAACTGCATCATTTGATCCTGATTGATGGACAGGGCTCTGACATGATGCTCTATCTAATCGAAAGTGTATTTTTCTGTAAGTTGTTTAATTTATATTCATTGGTTGCACAGCCCTGACATAATTAATCCACTTTACAATCCATCTGAAGATTACTGACATTTCTAAAGAGAAGTTATTTGTGAATATTATCGTCTTTGTGCTTTTCATGTGTGATGGAGCAAACCTGACACTTCACAGCCACGTTCCCTTATTCTGCTCAAACACAGTCCGGTATCGAGTACTGGTACTGGTCTGGTTTTTCCATCATGGGAGAAGAGGTGGAGCACATGGAGAAGTTAAAATACCTCGGTGTTCACCAGGACAAAACTGGACTGGAGGTACCCCACTGATCCTGTTTTATAAGAAAGGACAGAGCAGATCTAACTACTTCAGGAACCCTAGGTTCTTCAGCATTTGGAGCAAGATGTTGAATATCTTCTATTGGTTCGTTGTGGAGAGTTCAATCACGTCTGCAGTCATCTGCTGCGGAGCAACATCAGAACCAGATACTTCAAGAAACTAAACAAGTTAATAAAGAAGGCTGGTTCTGTTCTGGAGATGGTTGTGCCAAAGAGGATACTTGATAAAATGAAGAACATCACGGACAACCCTGAACATCCTCTTCACAACACAGAGTGTCTTCAGTCAGAGGTTTCTTCAGATCTGTGGCATCGCAGACCTCTACAGGAGATCCTTCCTGCCCACAGCTATAAACCTCTACGATGAATCTCTGAAGAGACTTAAACCACCACAACAGTTAATTTGCCCTCTGGGATTAATAATGTATTTTTGAATTTCATTGAGTTAAATTAATTTTATCAACTAGATCAACCTTTCAGAGCCCTTTTAAACTTGTATTAGAAGTAGACCACCCTCTTAGCGTATCGTAGTTTTCTCAGTATGGAGTCGGGCCATGCTGAGACTTAAACGCATCAACAGCCTCCGGCCTCAATTACCACGCAGGAAAATGATTGTTGTTGGGCTGATAGTCCCTGTGTGCTGTTCCTCGAAATACCCAGAATACTGAAACACAGTGGAAACATCTGACCTCCCATTTCCTTTGATCAGGTGGAATATCCACAGAGTGTTAGTCACAAATGACTAGTGAACAAAAGGTAAGTCACTTACTGAAATGATCTTCTCACTTCACAGTTTGGCTGAGCTCAGTTTTAAACAGGAAGTGAATCAAGACTGAGCGAATGTGGTTGGTTGTCTGCAAATAAGTGACTTTGGTGAATTAGTGTCTAACGTAGCTGGACGGGGGCACTTCATGCAGCATGAATAAACTTAAAATATCTCAAAAACAAAAATCTACACCTTCTTGTTTCAACACATTTTTGTTTGGTTGGCCTGGGGATTAGGTCTTCGTTCAGTAGATGAACTTAAATGACACTGAAGATCGCAATAACCAAAGTGGTTTAAACTGCTAGGGACTCGTTTACCTGGTCAGAATATGAACTGCTTTGGTCACATGACTTAAGGTGTGAACGTCTAACTCCTGTCTAAGTCATGTCTAACTTGTGTCTAGCTCATATCTAACTCATGTCTAAGTAATGTCTAACTCCTAACTCATATATAACTCTTGTCTAACTCATATCTAACTTGTGTCTAACTCATGTCTAACTCATGTCTAATTCATGTCTAACTCACATCTAACTCGTATCTAACTCATGTCTGACTCATATCTAACTCGTGTCTAACTCATATCTAACTCGTGTCTCTCATATCTAACTCGTGTCTAACTCATATCTAACTCATATCTAACTCATATCTAACTCGTGTCTAACTCATGTCTAACTCATATCTAACTCATATCTAACTCATGTCTAACTCACATCTAACTCGTATCTAACTCATGTCTAACTCATATCTAACTCGTGTCTAACTTGTGTCTAATTCATGTCAAACTCATGTCTAACTCATATCTAACTCGTGTCTAACTCATATCTAACTCGTGTCTCTCATATCTAACTCGTGTCTAACTCATATCTAACTCGTGTCTAACTCATGTCTAACTCATATCTAACTCATGTCTAACTCATATCTAACTCGTGTCTAACTCATGTCTAATTCATGTCTAACTCACATCTAACTCGTATCAAACTCATGTCTAACTCATATCTAACTCGTGTCTAACTTGTGTCTAATTCATGTCAAACTCATGTCTAACTCTATCTGTTCTTGTTTTGGTGGACAGAAGAGTGGGCTCTTTCTAAAACCTCTGGACAGTCGTCACACTCACTCCAGCTGTTCATGTCTCACTTGGCCGCTTTCACACTGTCAGAAGTTGAGGAAACTTCAACTTCAGCTGTGTCAAAGCAGTTGGCTTGCTTTTGCATCCTGCAGGAATAAATTTGATGGGTTGTTTACGGCAAAGGCAGCCACCGTCCCACCACTGAAGTGAAGCCTCGGTGTTTAATAAAATGTACTTTTCCTTTTTTTTTTAAATTTTTTTTGGTAAAAACTACATAAAATAGATGCAAGTACATGATCTTTTAGTGTTTTTCTACAGAGTTGAAATATAGATATCAGAGTTTCCATCTCTGCTGAACTGATACTGGGCTTGAGGGGGCGGGGCTTACTGAAAGGTCAAGTGTGTGTCCGTCTGCTTGTCTACTTCCTACAAATGAGTTTGTGCAACAGTTATATCATAATACTTTATTCCTTTTTAATGTAAAGGAGTTTTTTTTTTTGCTTATTACTGCGTTTTCTTTGGTGGTATTTGTATTATTATTATTATTATTTGTTTTTGGTAAGCATTTTGGAATCAGTAACCAAGTGGAAATGACAGTAATTAATTAAATGAGCTGCATCTGCATCTGGGTGGGGTTTGGGGGCTGGAGGGAGATGAACAAAATCAAGTGTGTTTCTGAGAGAGGCGATATAAGAAGCTGTGTTTTTAGGAAAGACAAAGGGTATAAGTGATAAGTATTTACGAGACCAGGTTCATAAAGTAGCATTAAAAATACACATCTACGAACATGCACCAGTCTCATTTCTTTTCCCCCTCCCACCTCATCCTTTCCATCTCGGATTTTGTCCTTGTCTCGATAAACAACAGTTGAGGGGGTGGGAGGTGTTGGAAGCCCATTAACCCTGCGGACGTCACCCTTCTCTGGTCTGACAGAGATGCCGAGGCCTGGAGCCCAAGTACAGACATTACTGCTTCAAAACAGCTTAACATATCACAGCTGTGAGTGACCCAGAAAAAAATGGCTCATATGAAGTAATTCCTCCTAAAGCGCTGACATTTTTATGCTTCCTGACAGGGAAGTCCAGAAGTGGGGCTCTGGGCACCGTAATGTGCATTTCTTTTTAGTCTTAAATCAAGATCCTCTCTGTGCTTCAGGTCGACACTCCTTCAAAGGCCAATGCTGATGGTTCTGCTGCTCTGCTTTTCATCTGCTGTGCTGCTGATAAACGGCTCGGATGTAGTAGTTTATCACACTCAAAACTTTTTGAGTGCAACATAAGCAATTTATTTTATTTTTATTCTTAAACATATCTGATCTCATCTGTGAAGTGCATCTCTTTGTGTCTGAGGTTGAAGTTTCAGAGATAAATGTTGAGCTGCTGCAATTGTTTTCAATTTCCTTTTTAGCTAATAATCTTACCCTTTTGGATTACAGCTAAAAAGATTTTTTAAAAAGTTCTGATTTTTTTTTTTTTGGCTCATTACCAATATTTAATATGATGATGAATCATGTTGTGATTAAAAAAAAGCCATTGTGAAGTCACATGACCACTCATCTGCCAATATTGCGCGAGTCTCTTCAGTAGCTACATTTTAGACTTAATGAAAGTATGGAAATGAACTTAAAATTGCAATTTTATTTATTTTTCACAGTAAAAAAAAACAATTTGTAAAGTCTATTGTCTGAATAAACCTTGAGAGGAGTAAGATGCTGGAGGAAATACTGAGGCAATAAGATCATTATTGATTTCAGTCTAACTTAAGATGGATGTTGGCACAAGTCGTTACGCTTTCTGTCCCTTTTAAATCTTGTTTGTTTGACCTTTTTACAGAGGCAGTGTGGGCTAATGAAGCAGATTAAAGGACATGAATTCATAATGCTAACGCATTCAGATAAGATAATGCTCATGGTTGGTAGAAGAGAGGAGAAAGCAGCAACAGACCTCATTAGTTTAAAATAATACATGCTGATGTGTTCTCTCTTTAATTGTTTTAGTACCAACTTTTCTGTCTGGACTTTCTTATTTATTTAGGTGACATTAAATAAGCTTAGTGTTGCCAGATGGTAGAATAATTGCTTGCCAGGTGATGGAAAATTGTGTTTATGCATGTCGGAGGATGATGGCCTGTGTCCAGTTTGTTTAACTGAAGCATATGTTTGTTTACAATCGTCAGTAGAGGGAAGAAAGTTTGTTTGTTGTTGTGACTGCGAAGACATTGTGAGCTATCGATTAATGTTTCAGACGACGGGATCCACCTGTTTTCTCTTGTTTGTCTGTGTTTGAGGATTTGTTTGTGTTTACACTCATAATCCACCGTTTTCTATTTTAGAGTTAATAGAAAATAACACAAGCTCACAGTTAAATGATTTATATCTCATGTATGTTTGGAAAATGTAGCCAGCTGTGTTTTCCCGCTGATGATGATCTGATTAGCTCTTTCCTCAGCCATTAGTTATTGGACAGACCTCGCTTTCAGAATTTTTGTACTTTATTAGTTATGTAGATTAACCAATTTTAGGTAATTATGTGGTTGGTCGGCTTTACACAATGAATCCCAGTTAATCAGACTTTTGTGAACCAGAAAAAGTCTTCAATTAAGAGAAAATGATTGCAAATCAAATTAACATGACTTCTGGAAGAAAAAATGAAGATAAAAGTACACAGTTTTGTTACACTTAATTGAAAAATTAACGGCATCAGCTCTCTGCCTGTGAATAAAGTCATATTTAGTGATCTTTTATGTGTCAATTTCTTTGCTTGAAAGCAAAGTTTACTTGCTTTTTTCACTTCTGAATAATATTTGTCATTACAGAATTATGGATTCAAACTGTTTGTAGACGAATTCATGAACCTTCTGATGAAACTGACAATCTCTTTATCTACACCTTTGTTAATTAGCCTTGTGGCTTTTATCTTTCTAGGTTGTTGACTCTGACCACTGCCATGCTAGGTTGTGTCGCATGCTAACTAAAACAAATGTCGTTTTTTTAAGCGTAGCTGCATCAGTTTGAATTCTGTTTAGAGGAAAATGACCTTACATGGAACCACAAGGATGAAAATGGCAACTGGGGTACAAATATTAAGCTTTTTTTTTTGTTAGTTTTTACGTTGATAATGCTAATGCAGCCCCTTTTTTTAAAAAGTGGAACAAAGCCGTTTCTAGCTCAGTGAGTCCCCCTACAGGCGTGGAGGTTAACCTTCTCGTACTACGCTAACAGTTACTCGTGTTTTGTCTCATGTTGAGTCTCTCTCTCATTTTGTCTTCCACTATTCTTGACTTTGTCATTTACCTCTGCCATGTGACGTGGAGCTGAAATATGATGCTTAGTTGTTGCAAAACGCTTCCAGGAGGGACGTCTGAAGTTACATTGGCTTGTTTGTGCCAGAAGCTGAGACAGGAGACATGGAAAAATTAAATATTCAAGAGTTTTACCTGAGAAAAAAAGAAAAAAAGCAACTTATGCCGCTTCAAAACCAGATAAATTAAAAATTTTAGATCTTTAAACCACACATTTATACACACAGAAGTACACTCTCACTATCTATCTATCTATCTATCTATCTATCTATCTATCTATCTATCTATCTATCTATCTATCTATCTATCTATCT
>JAOWBL010004224.1:0-11353 GCA_028564865.1 Zenarchopterus dispar | reverse complement strand
GGATGGATGGATGGATGGATGGATGGATGGATGGATGGATGGATGGATGGATGGATGGATGGATGGATGGATGGAGCGAGTGGCTTATGTTTTGGAATATTTTCTTCACTTTCTTGAAAACCTGTTTTTGATACCTGTAGAAAATAAGGTAAAAGTCGACACAAAACTGACTCAGGTAGAAGACACTTTCGTTATGTCATTCCACTCTGAAGAAGCTTGATTTATAATAGAAATAAGTAATTTACAAAAGAAAACCTATGATAACTCATTATTACATGGAGACATCAACCAGATCAGGAGTCTTCTTTCTTATGTGCTTTCTGTCACATATGTGAAAATATTATGTATCATAGCTGGCTGCAGGAATTTGTGTGATATTTTGGCTGGTACCATCTATGTTCACATCTGATAAAACCTGTCAATGACTGCCTGAAGTGGACAGTGCTCACTGAAACAAACGATCAAGAAGTTTCACTTTACCAAGTAAAAAAAGAAAGAAAGATCATATGTAGAACCTCAAGAGCTGAATTTTTTTCAGCACATCTTCTGACTGGTGATAAATGTTTGTATCTTTGGTAGTTGTGTAAAAACCTCAACTTGTTGAGAAGAAGGGGGTTAATTAAAAGTTAGAACAGTTTTGCCTGTGATTACATAAAAGTGCCTCAATGGCTTTGAATACACGTCCATGAGTCTCTGGTGGGAGGATCTATACTTGTTCAGCACGGATGTAACAGTGAAAAAAGCAAAGAAAATAAAGACCAGAGTGCCTTCAACTTCAATGAAAAATAAAAAAAAAGATTATGTAACTCAAACATTTGTGATAAAACACTGTTAGTCACAGATTTATGTAATAGGGCATCTTCATGTGGAGTTACCTGAGCAGCGGACACCCTGGGCGATGAGGCCCCACATGAAGTTGGCACAATACTCGCACCAGTGCGGGCCTCTAAAGGTATGCACCTGTGGTCGAAGACACGTCAATAAACACAGGTCAATGTCCACGTCAAACTGGAGAACCTCCCCTGTGTGATCCTAAACTACACAGAGTGGAGCCCACTCACCAAATGAGAGCATATGTGTATATACAAGGCAGATTAAAGGATTTACCACAATGTGCCTGACATCTGCTGCTGCGCAATCAGATACATGCAGGCAAGCACGGGGGCAAGCCCAAATGTCAAAATAACAGATGTATACCTACTCTGCACCCTAAGATCACTGATAAGATCAGAGATGCACGTGCACATGCACACACCTTCACGTGCACTTTTGAATAGGTATCAGTCAAGCAGCAGGTGGGGAGTGGATGCTTTTTGTTCTGTTTCAAAAGGGGAGTGGACAAAAAGCTGGGGGTCATTTTAACGTGCCTGTTAAATGAAACTCAAGACACAATTGCAAGAATGCACAGACACCTGGAGGCGAAGTATAATCAAATTCTCTTTTGTATATTTAAAAAGCCATAATTAAGTTCTCCTATCTGAAGGACTAGTGCTTCACTCTATATAGTACCACTTTTTTACAAAATCATTAGCCTAAAACAAAAAAAAAGTCAGTAAAAGCTTTCAAATCAATAATAATCAAGCCATTCTGCTGTTAATGCATTGTGACGTAGTGCATCTATTAGTTTCCCTGAGTGGGTACGAGTGTCAGCTGGATGTGTTCACATCAAAAGCACACGCACACTGATCTGTGATCAGATGGTCAAATATCAGGCAAAAACATATCACTGAATGAATCTGTAAAGAAAGTTATTGTATTAGTTAAAGGGAAAATATTAATTTTGCAAGCAGATTAATCAAACTAGAAATATCTACTCTAAAGTCATTATTCTTCTCTGTCTGGATCCTCTTTTCACTGTTTTGTTAACCAGACAGCTGCTTACCTTGAAGTTATGGATTTTTTCATAGGAGCTCAGCTTCTCAGGTGTGTCTTTCAGAGCGCTGTGTCGCACCAGAGGTGAGGAAATCTGTGGACAAGAAGCCAGCAGTTTAATAGGCTTCCAGAGAAAAGTTCCTTTGCTCCCAAGCTTGACTCCCAAAGCCAAGGCAAGCAGCTCTTGACGCTTCCTATCCTGCTTTTTAGCTTTGTGGGTAATCAGCTCTGCTGTTAACCCTCCTCTGCTTTCTTCAGCCTCCATGCTCGACTGGTCGGTTTCCCAGAGACTCCCCAGCTCTTCTGGGGAAAGTTGCGGAGGGCGCACGTGGATGCTGTGCAGCAGACGCTGCCGGCAACAGCCCGGTGGAGAAGCTACACTCCACTCCCCTCTGACCCAGGAGGGCGACTGATGGCAGCCAGCTCGGGGCTGACTTTGTATCTGGTCTGAATCCAGAGTGCTGCAGCGAACAAGAAGAGCAGGGAGAGCAACCTCGAGAGTGGGCGGCCCGAGGGCAGGAGTGTGCCTCAAACAATGGTACTCTTTCACACGCCCAGAAAGGGAAGAGAGAAAAAGAGAGAACAGTGCTGCACGGGCAGGGGCCAGAGCGTTGAGAGTGAGGTGCTGTCAGGATGGCTTCACACAGCTCAACAGCTCTCTAAAGCAGGATCAATGGTGCAGACGCCCTCTTTATAGCACAGAGCGCATTCCCATTAGAGCCCTGCCTTCCGGCCACACTCCACTCCACTTAGGTAGAGATAATACACCGCTCCCTGTCAGTGCACGGCCCTCTAAACGGGTCACTTGCCTGCTCAAAAACAAAACCAAGATTCACCAGCCTGAAAGAGACGAGGCTTTGACCTCCAGCTATGTCACTCTTCTGGTGGAATTCCCCACACAGCTATCCAGACTGAATCCTCAGACACTGTGACTCCACTCCTTTTTGTCACCATCAGTTGTCTCCCAGAATCTGTAGACATTGACCATTGACTGAGATTGGGAAGGATTACAACCATAATCCTTACACAGGGAATAATCCAGCAGTGCTCAAATCCAAGTAAAATCCCAAAGGAAGCTCATTTGCAGGTCTGCAGACATGTTTTTTTTTTTTTTTTTGGTCAGTGGGGGACTGTTGCTATGTTCACACTACATTTGTACCCGTTTGCTCTGCCTGTAAACAACACTCACTACAAGGTTTGCTCCTCTGAAACAAGACCCACAACTCTGACAGAAACTCAACATCATATGACTCTCCAAGTAACTCGTGTAAGTCCAATTTCTTTATTTCAGAACAGTAAAAAAGAAATCCCACAAAAATACAGACCGATGGAGCAGAAAGGAAGGTTCGGAGAACCAGTGAAGGTTGGATTTATTGATGATGAAAAGCTAGAGTAAAAGCACAGTGGTGAAGCGGACTGTAAAAGACCCACAAGGTAGCTGCAAAGCTGAGATAAAAAATGTAAAGACTGAGAGCTTACAAGCTGGCCGATACGGAAGCAAGATGTAAAAGGAGTTTACTTTTTATGTACTAGCTCTCTCTTTCCGTCTGTGAGGCAGTAAGAGTGACAGAACAGGTGAAGAAATCTGTCTGTGTTGCCGACATTCTTTATCAAGACCTACACATACCACACCATACAATAATTCAGTGCTGCAGCCAAGTCTGCAGGGACAGAATAAATCACTCTTAGATATTTTAGCCTTGTGAGGAAGGCGGGAGGGACAGGGGTGGGATGGTGGGGGGTTACACTCTTTGTCTGCAGGCAGATGGCTTCTTGTCTCTTAAAGAAGAGCATGGAAAAAAAAAAAAAAAAGGACACAAAAGGTGGTCCACCCAACAAGCTCTGCCTTCTTTTCAGTAGCTTGACTCTTTTATTCCAGCAAGTCTTTGTGGGGACACAGCTGAGTGGAGTGAGTGGAGAGCGGCACTGTAAGACAACAGTGCACCGCTACCCACGGCTCAAACAAAACAGCGCCAACAACAAAACAAACAGTAAATGGACACATTGTCACTACAGTTGTAAAAGAGAAAAAAAGGAGGAAATTTACACTTTTGTCTGAGTTGGGAACATGGTGGGGGAAAATTGATCTGTGTTTCTGTGCCAGACAGAGAAAATAACCAAGGCTGGAAAAGTAAACCCAGTGATGCAGTTTGTGGAGCATGTTTACATTTTACAACTACAAGATGCACTTCAGCTTGTTATTTATTTTATTTTCACATTTAATAGCTCAACGTTTCAAACGAGACCAGGTAATTACGCCAACAAATAGCTTAAACATTTCAGGGCCACTCTGGAGAGCTCCACAGAGATTAAACCGGTGTGCTGAACGTCAGGAGCAATGAAGCAAAGGTTTTAGCCACTGTGCAAATTCCTGCCCATGCAAAGAAAACTCAAGAGGGTGATATAGTCAAGCACCCCTTTTCACCTTCTGGGAGCATTTTAATTATACAAGCATTCACAGTCGTGGCATTATATGGGTATCAACCCGACCCTGGGTAAATACACGGGAGACGTGACTATACAGTGAAGCCACTGTGGCTGTAAGGTCTCAGGGTGTGGCTGTGTAATTGGTAAACATTAAGTTCAAAAAGCGATCACAGATGAGAGCCAAGAGGCCAAGGGCTCTGCTTCTCGCATATGCAAGCTCTGAGTTGACAGAAAACAGCTTTTTCTCTTGGAAGTGACAAGTAGGTGGTCTGACAATGTCTGCCATCGTCACTGCCGAAGATCCTCCAGGGTAAAATCGGCAGGAGGAGTATGCCATCAATTTTAAAGAAGCAAGATAAATGACAACCTGACATTTAGCTGGAGACAGGCTCCAGATTCACTTGAAAAAGAGGGTTTTGGAGAAAGCTGTTCACAAGGCTGGATGCAACTCAGAGAAACACTGCTTGACTGTGTTCAATGATTTTTTTATTTTTAAGCAAACAGAGCTTAGTCTGCGAGACTTTAAGAACTTCTGAAGGCACCTCCTCCCTGCAGCCACTTCCTAAAGAGTGGGAGTAGCATCAAACATATTTAAACCACTGGCCAAATGCAAAGTTAAAAGTATTTTGTTGCATTAACCTGTGTCTTTGGTTACAATGACAAAACTGAATCAAACGATGCTTCTGCTGGCAGAAACTTATCATCTACGCTCATCTTTTTTCCTTGACCTTTGACTCGAGGTGAGCACAACACTCAATTAGATCATTTACATGTGTGTAATATATTGTTTTTATCTATAATTTATTGATGTTTTATAGTTTTTCTTTCAACATTTTGTCATCTTTGTAAAATATTGCTTTTATGTTTCAAGTTTTATTTGATTGCAAAGCAGTTTACTCAACATCTGTTTTTCTTAAACGTCCTTTATAAATAAATTTGCCTTAGCCTTTGACTTTATCTGTTTCTCAGTGACAGCCACTGACAAACTATAGACTGACAATTTGAAAAAAATCCCCAAGGCAATAAAACAATACTGAGAGATAAATTCAAGATACAACTTGTAAAAAAAAAAAAAAAAAAAAAGAAGACCAAGAAAACATAAATATATGTGTTTATATGAAGAGGTTGCCATGAGCACCAGAAATCTAAAGGACCGGAGACATGGCTTAAGATTGCCACCCAGTGGAGGGCAATATTTTTCCAGTGGAGGGGGAAAAAAAATAAAAATACTTCCTTGTTTCTCGTTGACAAATCATTCACAGACTCTAATCTGACAACAGCTCACCGCCAGAGAGAACAATGTAAGACGTGTTTCACTAGAAATCAGTCTGATACGGATGGCAGCAGGAGCAAAGTCCCAGTCCCCTCAGTCATCATTACCTTTCAGAGTAAGCACTGAATCATGGCAACAGCGAACACACCCAGAGGCTGCAGGGATAATGTACGACTCCCTCACAGGACAAAGTGTGCTCTCAGACAAACGCTTCAGTGCTGCTGTGAATGCAGGGGAAGTGTTGGGAAGTGTTGAGTCTATACGGTGCAGAAAAACACATCTGCTGCAAATCGTCCTCTTAAGAGACAAATTGCTTAAGAGCAATTCAACATCTGATCAATAAATAACTCTGACTTGTTGTGGCTGGTTTTTAATTGTGTAGATTACAGGACAGATGCTCCCCAAGGCTGTGTCTTTGCTTTCTCACTGTCTTCTCTTGAAATAATGAAGAAAAGACTTCAAACAAGAAATTCATATATACTACCATTATATAATGAATATTTCCTTCTGAAAGGCTTCTTTAAATGAGTTTCTTAGGGATGTTGTGACGTATTCTTTATTTGCTGATCTAGTTTTATACCTTACTGTGCAAAAAGCTGCAACAAATGGAAGAATTTGTGCAAATTTCTTCAAGTTATTTGTTAGATGAGTTATTTCTTCATGCCACGGAAGACTAAAGCTGACTCGACATTTGTACCGGCATGTAATGCTTGACTGACTCTATGATGCCGAGATCAAATCTTTGTTTGAGTCTGCAGCATCTTCTGTTTACTTCAGATTTTTTTTCCATGTAACTTTGTGGTTTTCTATTAAGTATAAAACTCTAAAACACCTAAGTGCCTAAAACATGCAACTTCTGGTAACCCGAGCCACCACTGCACTCACCCTCTCCTCTCTCTGGAAGGTGACCCTGCGTTGCTCGGTGCGTCCACGGCTCAGTCTGTGCACCATTTTGTCTTTGAGCAGCGACGTGTAACCGAGGTGCTCATAAATGGGGTTGGTGGTCATCTTGGCTATGTACTCCGCTGCCTTGGTCTCGATGTAAAGAGTGATGAGGGCGTCCGTCACCAGGTCGTGGACTGACTCAAACCTCTTCTCCCCAACGAAGTGCTTCCCATCATAAAACAGTCTGTAGTTGAGGGTCTGATGACCAAACCTGGAGTGAAAATAAGGGACGTGAATGCGAGGAAGGAGAGAAAAGGAGGAGATGTGCAAAGATTGAACAGGTTGCTGAGTAAAATCTGAAAACTGCCACTGATAAAGCCGACCCTTGAATGCTTCTGGGAGGGTTTTGATACCTCAAAGCTAAAGTGTGTGTCCCTGGCTGCCTTTGGCTTTCCCTGATGAGGTAAGCGCCCTCTACTCCTGCCAGCAGCTGGTCCGCATAATCTCGAGGAATCATACCATGAAATCTGAAAAAAAAAAAAAAAACTACTTAAAACTTAACCAACATTTGATATCAGGCTTTAATGACAAAATAAATAAATAAACCACTTTGCAGAAAAACCTAAAAAAAAAGGCACAGAAACAATGTCAGAGATTAAATTACACTCACTCTCTGCCATAGTATTTGGGTCTGGTCTCCATCTGTAAACCAGAGGAAGAAGCGTTAGCTGCAGCAATGTGATATGAAAGCTCAGTTAAACAGCTTTGCAAATTGTTCTTAAAGTCTGTGTGAAAGATAAAGGACTCCACAGTCCAGGCCAGATAATCTCCATCTGTGCGTCTGCGTCTGTTCACAACTAGCAAACCATAAAGCCAAATTACAGAGGGGAGATAAATTAGAGGCAGCGAAGGAAAACAGCACATAAAAGATGACCGGCTGCATGCTAGACCAGGGTGTGTAATGTGTCTGGAGTGCAAATCTTATCATAGATATCATTAAATACATATTTCATCTTGAGTTCAATAATAATCTATAATATTTTCTCTTCTTTCCAGTGCACAGGAAATCTGTCAGTCTGAAGGAAAGGACACCACAACATGAACTATTTTTTTTATCATCTCGGACCTCGTTTCTTCAGCTTTACAGATGATCCTGTTAAAGCTCTCATCATCAGTTTGTTCATTTATGAAACATCACCCTGCACTCTAATACTGGCCAGCCATTAATGTTTAAAAAAAAAAGAAAGAAAGAAAGGAAAGTCCACAGATTTTGCCTCACTCATCAAATGTGACAGAGCTCAAAATAGGATGAGACATGCATCATTTCTGTTTTGTTGTACAATAGAAGATTGACAGGTGTCTCTGTGAGGGCAGTGACATATATAGTAACTTCCCCAATCAGTTTATTAACACAGTTGAGAGAATTAAGGTCTAAGCTGTCCCTTCCCTCCAAAGAGTCCTTGCTCTACTGCACTTGTAGTACATTTGATCTTAATGTTTGCTTAAAAGCCAAATGTGTGACAGAATGCCAGAGTTGGTGTTTTGGAAAAACTGTCAAACTTCTCCTCAAGTATTCATCTAAATATGTTATAACGTAAGTTCTAGCTGGAAAATAAAAGCCATGCAGTTAGAGGATCGCACTTCATCTTCAAGGTCTGGCATACCACTGAAGTTGAACAGTAACTCATCAAGTGTTTGAGTTGAAAGAAGCAAAGCCACAGGTCTTTACAGACTGGTCTGGCTTTCAGCAGCCAGACTCAACAGTTTCTCAGTGTTTGCTTCCCAGACTCATACCTGGGAATAAAAGCTGTTTGTTTGTTTATTTGTTTTTACTGATGATGAAGAGTGGCTCCAGCCTGGCATAGTGGTTTATGGTGCAAAAGTAAATAAAAATAAATGGGTCCAGCAGTGGTTTTGGGTGTGCTTGGGTGCCCAGCCAAATGTTCGGTATGGGAACAAGGACATTTGAAGTCATCATAATCAAAATTAATGCATCACATTTGGCAGCATCCTGCCTGAGCTATCCATACAAACTACACAAGTTACAAATTAATATGCTTAAAAAAAATACTGGAACAGTTGACTGTTAATTATCCATCACAAGAGTGAAACAGGATTGTTTCCTCCTTCTAAGATGCAATTTATCAGCTGTTTTCTTGGAGCCAAGCAGTAAAAGCTAATATTGTTTTTTTTTTGTGTTTTTTTTTAACTTTATGATCATTAAAATACCATAACTTGAGCGCTCTAGGGTAGCCTACTTTTTAAATTCTCACAAGTACTGACCTCCTGATGACATGTGATCCTCTTTGGTCGCGGGGCTTCCTGCTGTAGTTGGTACACTGTCAAGAAAACATGTATGTTAATGAAGGTTGTCTGCCCCTCTGAGCTATAAACAGCTCACTGCTTCTCAGCCCAAGATTTAATTGCATGCATATTGCAGATGTGCGATCCAAAATAAGCCCAGTAAATACAGAGTTAAAAGGAAGGAAGCAAAATGTGTTTTATAGTATTTATAGACAGAGCTCTGCTGGACATAAATAATGTTCCCACTTTATAGACTTCTGACCACTGCTGCGAGTGCAGATGTGTCAAGGTGCAAAATTATCCATTAGTTTATAAATGCATGGGTGAGAAGTAAGTGAATTACATGAGAGTAGGCATATATCCAAAATCCATTTGTGTGATTTTCTACTTATCTACTGTGAGCTTATAATTTACATGCATGCATAAAATGATGGTATTCTGATTTATACATTTAGTACCTGCTCATTAAAGAAAGAAAAACACACAGTGGTGACTGGAATAACTTCAAACTCATTAAAGTAATAATAAATAATAGTTTATTCAAAAGTGACTAATGAAAATTAGATCAGGTAAATATCTCCTGCTGCTCTCAGAGCAGGATGTCTAAATGTTTCTGCAACAGAAGATTCAAAAACAAACTGTGGTTATTTTACTTTATTAAAACTTTTAGTCACTTTCATTTTCAAAAATGATTCATTTTTGTTTCAGAAATGTTTCGATAACAGGACCACAGTGGCTCACTCCCATGTTCTCCTCTCTGTGAGATGTGGCCTGTCATCACTAAAAGCCGGGTGCAACTGTTGAGGAAAGAAACTGTTGTTTGAAGATGAGCTAATTCCTCACCACGGCAGATTTTCCTGGCAGAGGATGGATGACTCCTAACTGTGAACTTTCTTGGTTTTTTTTTCAGGCTGACTTAAGCCAACCAGCAAGATCTGGACATGATCCACTCCTATCACACTGGCACCTCTAAAAATACCTCCGCGGAGGACCAGAGGGTTCAGATGAGAGACTTGGAAAAAGAAGGTGCACTATTAAAAAAAATTATGTAAATTGGAACTTTAATTACAGGAAAGATGTTAAGACAAAAAAGAAAGAAAAAAAAAGCTGTGAGTTATAATTGGTTGAGCAAAATCGAGGACGAGCACAGCTAAAAGGATTTCTGCTGAGCTACGCTTCAAACGTACTCTGAGGAGTTGTACCATTTCCTCCCACATGGCAAAAACACTGTATAATGAGGGTTGGTGCTCTGAGGACCAGATTTTAGCTGAGCTGCTTTGCAGGTAGAAAATCTTATTTTCTCGGTTGCTTGTAACCTATTTTACCCAGGAAACAGGAATCCTCTGCTTTGCATTTGTGCATGTGTGAAGATGTGCCTTGGGTGAGTGTGGGTCTTTTGTGTTTATGTGCGCAGCCTTTTGAAGCCTAAAGTGTATCTAATTTTACTATGCACAACAAGACCTAATTCTTCAGTGTATAGAAACTGTCTCTGTGTAATTAGATCACAAACAAAGCCGCAGTTTTTAATATAAACACCCTGAAGGCCAAAGTAAGGGTAAAACGTTGCTTATCGGTATATAAAATAAATTAATTACTCACAGTAGGACTTCCATATAGGCGGCTGATAGTCATCAGGGTCTGTAAATTACAAAAATAAAGCAGGTTATTATCATGAACTCACAGCCATGGTAAAAAGACTTTTCTCATTAAAAACTCTATTTCTCTCACTTCCTCAGAGGGGTTAAATATGAGCCCTTGCTCGCGGTCATGTCACAGTTGTTTATCTCTGTGTTATAATTATGCACATGGCTTCACGCTGCGCAGCTGCCTCATGAGATGCAGCAGTGAGGACAATTATAACCCGAGTTTTAATATGAATATCCCCATGTCCTGGTAAACATTGTTTTATGCGCACCTGATCAAGGTTAACCAGTGGCAGAAGCCTGAAAAGACGCAATCCCTCGCTGAGATGAGAGCTTAAACACACCAGCTGAGTGTAAGAGAGGTAAACGCGGCAAAACCGGCCTCAGGAAAATGTGGTGGCTGGGTTATGATCACATGAAGTCACACGGAAGATTACATTGTGAAGTTTGCTTTTACGTTATCCCAAGATTGAGAAGAGAAGTGATTCAGTAAATGCTGCATGAGAAAGTCAGTTTAATGACTTATGAAACTCTTGCAACATACACCCTTCAATTAGCCAGATTTGCCTCGATATGTTGCCTGGCACTCTCTCAAAACAGCATCCGAGTATATTTTTTTAAATGATGTTTTCCATTTTTTCCTCGCATAGCAACTCCGTCTGCTGAGTAAGGGATTTGAAAGCTTTGCTTTAAATATTTTTTTGCCAAACAAAAAAGTCCTTGTGATAACAATTTTTATGCCAAGTTGCACATTCACGGGCCAAGAATGCACCTTCAACCTGCAACAGTTTTGCTACTTTTGCATCCACACGTTTCTGCATCCTGTCTGTTTGAGTCAGCGCTGTGATGGATGTGTGACCTGGCCAAGGTGTGCCCTGGATGGATGGATGGATGGATGGATGGATGGATGGATGGATGGATGGATGGATGGATGGATGGATGGATGGAT
>JAOWBL010004222.1:0-11356 GCA_028564865.1 Zenarchopterus dispar | reverse complement strand
ATAAGAATAACCTTTCAATCTGGGACTTAGGTGTGTCATTTTTTTCCTCTTTGAGAATTCAGTATTACCCTCTCCCCTGACCAAAAAGGGTTTAAACGTAGGGGAAAGACTGATCTGAACTTGAAATTCAACATATTCCTTTGACATATCTTTCTGCAGACTTCACGGAGTGACTTTGACTGCAGTGAGTATGAAGTACGTCGGCGTTATCAGGACTTCTTGTGGCTTCGAAGCAGACTGGAAGAAAACTATCCAACTCTAATTGTCCATGTATGTATGCCTGCTCCATGTATTGTGGGCTCTTGTGCCAAACCAAACTAAAGGCATTTAGGTTCAATTAGTTATATGAACTAAAGGGGTCTCATGAGATCTATTAATTCTTTGTCCTGTTGTATTTTTTTCATAATATTTGCAACAAAATTCTACATGGCATTTTTGAGAAAGATTATAATAAAACAATTCTAGTGTGCTTTTTACATTTAACCACAACCCAGTCGTTACATTTTCTTCTTGTCTGACTTCTATGTATTTGTTTCTGTGATTGCAGCCTCTGCCAGAGAAGTTTGTAATGAAAGGCATGGTAGAGCGCTTCAACAATGACTTTATTGAGACCAGGAGGAAAGCCTTGCACCGCTTTCTCAACAAGATCAGCGAGCATCCTATTCTGTCCCACAGTCCTCACTTCAATGTGTTTCTCACTGCACAGGTATTTCTCTCTGTCTCTCATACATCTATATATACATACATACACCCCAAAGAACTCAAGAGCTTTCAATTTGAAGATTTTTTAATAATGTGCATAGTCTTAGCAAGTACACAGGTGAAGTTGACCATGTGAGCAGACAGAACTTTGTGTGCATGGAGGAAAAACACTGAGTGAAAGAGGTTCATATTGATCATAGATGGCAAATGTGCAAATATTTTGAGCACAGAATAAGTTATTTGTTCAACTGAAAGTTTAATTTGCTTACATTTAATTTTTCCTGCACTGTATTTTTCTGCACTCAGTTTCCCATTAATTGCTTAGAAGTGAAGCACAGCTTTGCTCCTGCAGCTATCACTGAGCTAAACAAGAAATAACCAGATTTTCTATTTGGTTCTTTTCGTCCGTTCTTCCGTTCTTCCTTCCTTCCTTCCTTCTTTCCTTCTTGCCTGCCTGCCTGCCTGCCTTCCTTCCGGATATTTTTTCTTTGGAGTCTTTATCTGTATTGAGAGCCTTGGACATCTTATGTTTTGGTCTAGTACAGTGTTTTGCTGTTTTTTATTTTTATTTTTAAACTTTAATAAACATCTATTTGAATGGTCATACTATTTGAATTTTTAATGTTTTAGTGATCATATTATGACATATTACATTTATACTATGCATACATTTCTTTTTTGAAGATCAATCTGAAAGTTCCTTTAGTTTATAATACATATATCTTATATATAAGGTTAAGTAGCAACAGACCAACAAATCCTTTTTGTCTTTTTCTTGTTCCAGAACAGTGTTGGATCCTATTTTGGGTCTGTTACAGCAGCATGTTCCTTTAGTAAAGGTATCTGAGTGCTAAACTGGCCTAGATTTTTTCATTAACTGAAAAAGGTTTTCTTTATAGTCTTACAAACTGCAGTTGGAAAAAGCATCAGATAATACAAAAAAAGGTCATTTGGAAACAATCTCATACCACTTTGTGTGAAATGTGTCTATAATATATTTTTATTGTATATTTAAAGGAAACAAAAATGTTTAATTTACTTCAGCATATGTTATATACAATCTCTTTTTTTTTTCCCAAACAAACCAAAAAAAAAAAAAAAAATTGCATTTTGACTGTATAACTGAAATCCTTTGACTTTGGGGCATCCTGCAGGACCTGGCATCTCACCGGAAGCATGGGCCAGGCTTCCTGAGCAGGATGGGTGTGACGATGAGGGCAGTGGCCAACTCCGTAAGAGGACTCAAGAATAGACCAGAAGAATTTACTCAAATGCAAGAGTATGTGGAGGAATTCAGTAACAAAATCTGCTCTGTGGACAAAGTCACCCAGAGGATCATCAAAGAACAGAAAGGTACTACAAAAGATTCAAATTCTATATTTATTTAAAAGTTAACTATACATCCTGTCCTGCGTGCAAGTTTCTGGAGTTGAAGTTACGAGTTTTGTCTGCCTTTAAACCTCCATCTGATTGGATATCAAATCAAACTGTCCAATTAGAGACCAGGTGGCTTCCCGTCCTCACACGGCTGCAGATTCTTAAAGGAGAGTAAAGTTTTGACATGGACAAAAGCGCACTGAAGTTGGTTGTAATTTATTATTATAATTTATCATTATTATTTGCTCCACGCACAATAGTCCTCACGGCTTTGCCACGGAAATACAACAATTGCATTATTTCACAGTCCTGCTTCGTCACCTAAAAGGCTTTTGTTTTCTCTGGTCAAGACACCACAGCAAACGAACGCATTTCAGCTTTAAGGTGACATAAATATAAAGTGAAAACTGGGTAAATAACACCTTTATGTTTTATGTTACAGACATGTGGATATGGAAGGTTCTTCCATTCGTTTCTGTCTTGTTTCATCGGAGGTTGGAGTCAGTAGACGCATATCCATTATCCCTAGATTTACACAAAACCCATATATCTATATATACAGGATATATATATACCCATATATAAATCCTGTAATGGAAATGGCTCTAATTCTAAAAAATAATCCCAAATATGCACAAACGCTTTTATGCTTTCAAGAGGTAGTTTTTCCACGTGATTTGATAATTCAGTGTAATGGAAAATCTTTTTGCTCATTTTCACATCTCTGGCAGCGCTGAATGTCACATAGTTGGTCAATAATCATCATTATACATTACTGCATTACACAATGGCTTTGCCTCTGAATAATCATTTGAGTGATCATGTGCTGCCTTCATCATCGGGCTTTTTTTTTTTTTTTTTTGAAGAGAGAACTCATACATAGAAAAACGCCGTTAAAAACACCCATTAGCACCAGAATACCTTTATTGCAAATTCAGTTTGTTTTTTTTTAATGTGAAAAAGTGTAATGGATGTAGTGTAGTGCAGCTTTGTGAGAGGACATGAAGCCGTCTGTCTGATTGGACAGCTTTATTTGTCACCATCCAATAAGAGAAGTTTCAAGACAGGGACATAATTCACAACACACCAGTTCTGTGCTTCACATCTGTAAACAGAATGCTTACAAAGTAACTTAATTTTTTTTTTCACAAATACAAATCTTTTTTTTACGACCATAAATATCCTTTTCCATACATTTACAAACTGAATTTTCACACAGATTTCTTTTACAGGAGAATAAAACTTGATTTACAAGTGCAAAATTTAAAATTATTTGCAAACATTAATTTAGAGAAAATCTTTATGGCTCTATATTGAGCCCATAGTAGGCTGACAGTTTTAATCTGTTTTGGAATTGGTGATTTTTATTCAATTTTGTAAGACTAGATCTGTTTCACATTCACAGCCGAAGGGGTGGTTCCATTGAGGGTTCCCTTAACTACTTGTTCTGTCTTCATCAAAACAACTTTTAAGTTCAAGAACAGCTCTCAAATACAAAAGCCACATTTGGAGTCATCTCCAAAATTTTGCTTTACATTATGGATGTTGCCAACAAGAAGGTAGACTGCACCTATCCATGAATAATCATTTGCAATAATGATTCAATTATATTTTACCCTGTAAAGGAGGGCTTTGCACACTAAACGCATGTAATTATAAACCCTTTCTTAAGTTTGGCTTGGAACCCCCTCAAGCTACCTTCACACTATATCAACATAGTTTGGGAAAAATCCTTGATTTGGAGGCATTTGAAAAATAACTTCAGTTACATGACCAAGTCATAGTCTGAACAGGACAGCAAACTGCTGTTGTTGAAAGTCATATAGCCAAAGTCCAAAAAAGGAGCTGTGTGATGTATTTTATGTCATTTGAATCAGGATCTTAAAAAAAGGTTGGTGTGCATTTAAAAAGAGGTGTGCTACTTATGTTAGATCCGAGCTGCATTAGTAACTACTGGAGCTGCACAGCTAAATTACCAAACCAAATTGACAGAGGAGTGTTATTCTTTAATGCATGTTCCAAAGTGGACAAAAACAAGAATTTACACTCATGACAGGTTAGGTCAATGATGCAAAAGAGAAAAAAAAAATCTGCAGATTTCCATATAATTTCCATCAGTGTTGGTGAAATATGCGTAAAGTGGCATTTCACTGATCACGAATGCTTTCAGTAGAACCACATCAGAGCTGCTTGTGTGTGGTTCCTAAGACTGTCACTGTGACCCAACTGGCTCATGCAGGATTCTTCCTGAGATTTTTGATTTAGGTGACCTTTTTGTCTTTCTAGAATACCTAGATGAGCAGAAGCAGTACAGTCCCACCTATTCCCAGTGGGCAGAGTCAGAAGAAGATCTGGCAAAACCACTTAAAGGAATTGCCACCTGCGTGGAGAGGTGTAGCAGGGAAACAGAGCAGCATGTCTACCACCTGTCCAAGGTCCTGGTCCCTGTCCTGCATGAGTACATCCTCTGTTCTGAGACACTTAAGGTGAGGCCAGGCCACAGCACTCACACTTGTCCAGAAGTTCAGAGATTATTGAGTCAATGTAGACAAGCCAAATGAGAGGGTGGGAAGCAGGATATTGGGTACAATTCCACCATTAGCCAGTGTTGTTTCCATTTACTCTGACCATTTACACTTATTGTCAGACTTGGGTTTTTGACAAACTTAGTCAAACAATAATAAAATCATATTTTCTGCACCATTCTTTGAGAACCAAGTAAAAGTGCTGCTGCAATGTTAAATGTTTGCACCATGAGCCAGAGACTTCATCAGTTCCCTTACCTCATCATGTGTTTAGCTTTGTATGTAAATGTCAAAATGCTGCCTGTCCAGAAAAAAAAGTCACCAACTAGATTGAATGATTTAAATCAGTTGTATTTTTCATGCAGTCATGTGCTGAAATTAGGGTCTCTCTTCGCAAATGGGTAAGAGCAGGGATACATTGGTGTTCCAGCTGGCAACAGGTCTAAGAAATGAGAAGCTACTTACTGCATCAGCCATGTTGAGAGACACATTTTGTGGTCCTGTGCTTATGAAAAAGACGTTAAACTGTTTCATATGGGTTAACTTACTGGCATCCATCAAGCAGAGAAAACATCTAAGGAGACTGCTGAAACTACAGTTGGGTTAAGAACTGTCTAACACATTATTAAAACCTGGAAGGATAGTGCTGAACTATCATCTTCATAGAAAAAGGCGATCGGAAAAAATTATTATGATTGGTGATCACTTACATGTTTGGTGAAGTCAGATTGTATAAAAACAACAGTGGAACGTGTAATGAAGAAGGTAAGAGCATTTCCACACGCACAATGTGAAGGGAGCTCGAGGGATTCTGACCGAACAGCTGTGTAATTTTAAGAAAACCACTTATCAGTGAGATTAACTGGGAAAAAAGCCTTACCTTACTCGGGAGCATGAAGATTCGACTAATAAATTTTATTTATAGGCACCTTTCAGAGCACTCAAGGTCACTGTACATAAGACAAAATATAGAAAAAACAAAATGTTAAGATATAAAAGAAAACAGTAAAGCATATTAGTAACAATAGTAAAAGCAAATAAGTTCAAAAATTGAGGTCATTCCAGTCCCAGAATTAAATGGAATGTGTCTATCTGAAGACCTGAAGAGGTGTGTTTAAGAGATTTGAAAGAGTTGACAGTGTCAGAATGTTTTATATCCTGTGGTAGAGAGTTCCAAAGACAGTGGTCCAAGCAGCTGAAAACTATCAAACCCATGGTGGACGAGCAGGCAGATGGGAGGGTGAGTTAAATGGAGGAGGAAGACCTGAGATTATGATCGGGTATAGGGAGGATAGGGAGCCAGAGAAGTTTCTGCAGGACAGGGGTGATATGACTGAGAGGAGGAGGTCTAGAAATAGATTAGATCAAACTTTATTGATCCCACAACAGGGAAATTCACTGGCCACAGCAGCTCAAAAAACAATATAAAAGTACAAAGAATCAAATACTATATACAAAAATCTACAATATATCAAAAAATAAAATAATAATGACCTATATACATATTAACAACTGTACGTGGGTTTTTGAAGCTATTGCACATCTGAAAAGCGACATGAGCAAAAAAAAAAAAAAAAGTCCAGGATACAACTAAACTACAGAGTTGTAGAGTCTAACAGCAGTGGGGATGAATGATCTGTGGTAGCGCTTCTTCCTACACCGAGGGTGGATCAGTATGCTGCTGAAAGAGCTGCTCAGAGTCTCCACTGTCTGATGCAGGGGGTGAGAGGGATTATCCATGATGGATGTCAGCTTGGTTAACATCCTCCTCTCTGCCACCTTCTCCACAGAGTCCAGTGGGCAGCCCGAGACAGAGCTATCCCTCCTGACCAGCTTGTTCAGTCTTTTTCTGTCTTTGTTTGAGCTCCCCCCTGTACTCCAGATCATTCTCCTCAGACATACAGCCAACAATGGCTGAGTTGTCAAATAACTTCTGCAGGTGAAAGCTGCTGGTGTTGGATGTGAAGTCCAATGTGTAGAGTGTGAACAGGAACAGCAAGAGGACCATCCCTTGGGGGGCCCTGGTGCTGCATGTCTCCACCTCAGACACACATTTTCGCAGCCTCATGTACTGTGGCCTGTTGCTGAGGTAATCCAGCAGCATGCAGCCAGCTGTCCATCCACACCTATTCCCTCCAGCTTGCCATGCAGGATTGCTGGCTGAATGGTGTTGAATATGCTTGAGAAGTCAAAGAACATGACTCTCACAGCACTTTCAGTGGTCTCCAGGTGCGTCAGGACCCAATGTAGCAGGCAGATGATGGCATCATCCACCCTGATATTTGGCCTGTAGGTGAACCATGATCCATCGCTTTGTTCACCACAGTGCATAGGTTTTTCAGGTTCAGCCTCTCCATGGTCTTCATCAGGTGGGAGGTCAAGGCAAAATGGTATGGGCAGCAGAGTTTTGAACCAGCTGAAGTTATTAAAAGGACTTGTCAGGTAAGCCAAACAGAAGAGAATTACAATATTCAAGATGGGATGTAATCAGGGTGTGGACCAAAATAGCAGTTAAGTTGAGTGTGAGAGACAGGCGCAAATGTGAGACAGTACGTAAACGGGAGTAAGCTGAGCGAGTGACATTGTTAATGTGAGACTGGAAGGAAGAGTGTTGTTGAGGATGACACCCAGACTCTTAACCTGGGGACAGGGAGACACAGAAGAGTTGTCAACAGAAATAGAAAAGTTATTTAAAGTTATAAGTTATCACTGTTAAGTTTGAGAAAGTTGTGAGAGAACTGGGATCTGATGTCCTGTAGGCACTCAGATAGGGAGGTGGTTAAGAGGGACTGGGTGGATTTGATGGACAGGTAGAGCTGGGTATAGCAATGAAAATTAATTCCATAGTTTTGGAAAATATATCCAGAAAGAAGAAGGTATGCAACAAACAGGAGATGTCCCAGTACTGAACCCTGGGTCACACCAGAGGAGAGTGAGGGAATGGTTGCGATGTAAATGATTTAAGTTGAGTGAGCTGAGTGCAGCCAGACAGATATTATTTAAACCTGTTTAGGGACGTGTTAGATAGTCCAGTAGTGGCTAATCTGTCAATAAATATGGTATGGGAAATTGTATCGAAAGCTGCACTCAAGTAAAGGAGGACAAGTATGGAAAGAAGTCCTGTATAAGCCCAGCCATAAGAAGATCATTGGTGATTTTGACAAGAACAGTTTTGGTTCTGTGAAGTGGACAGAAGCCAGACTATTCTTACAGGTTATTGAGAAAAAGGTGATCGTAGACCTGATATGCAACAGTTTTCTCCAAGATTTTTGAAATGAAGGCAAAATTAGAAATGGGACAAAAATTGTTGAAATTATTAGGGTCAGCACCAGGTTCCCTGAGAATTGGCTTTACTATAGCTAATTTGAGAGAAGAGGCAACAATACCAGTGGTGAAATACCAATTGACAATAGCAGTTATTAGAGGGGTCAGAGAGTAACTAGAGGCTTTAACCAGAGAAGTAGGGAGAGCATCTAACTTGCAAATGGATGACTTGGCTTTGTGGATGAGTTCAGATATATCGGGTACAGAGAGACGTTTGCAACTGCAGAGTGGGTAGGAGAAGGATTTGGAACTCGTGGAAGGATGAGGGGGATGAGATGTGAGGGATTAATTGTTGATGGATACTGCTGATCTTAGTTTTAAAGAATGCTGCAATTGCATTGCGAAAATCTGAGTAAAGACAGGGTAGGGAGATAAGCTGGTGGATGCAATAATTTGTTAACCAAGGAAAATGATGCTTGTGAATTACCATGATGAAGACAGATCAAATAGTAATATGATAGAAGAATGTCATGTGGTCTGATAAGTTCAGAGTGATGGGTGCATGCCATTGTTTCTTAAATTATTGAAGAGGAAGAAGGTATAAAACAAACAGGAGAGAGGCAGCTGTAATGTGATTTTTCCATCATCCATAGTGTCTGCCATACAAACCTGTGTGTGCCATGATCTGGGATTGCTTCAGTTGGTCACATCTGGATTCAGCAACATTGTGTGTCCAAAGAATAGGGACAGCTGAATATGCTGAATGACAAATTTATTTTGATCAATGGATTTCTTTTCTTCCCTTCTGGCAAGGGCATAGTCCAAGATGACAATGCCAGGATTCAACCAGTTTAAATTCCTCTGGACTTCCTGTCCTCTCAACCCGAGATCTCTTGACTCTGGGATCTCTTTTAAAATGCAACTAAAAACAAATCTTTTTAGACTTGTTTTTGCTTAGTTTTTTCTGTTTTTTATATTTTATGTTTTGTCCTGTGTTTTATTGTGAAGCATGTTGTGATTTTTATCTTGAAAGGTGCTATATAAATAAAATTTTACTTCCGTTATTAAATTGTGGTTTAGGGAGCATGAGACATCATTTCCACATATGGATTGACCACCACAGAGTTCATATCTGAAACCCATTGATAATCTTTGGGATGTGATGGAGAAGACTTTGGTTAGTTGTCCGATTCTGTGATCATCAATACAATATCTTGGCAAAAAATCAATGCAACTCTGGATGGAAATAAATGTCGAGAATCTCTAGAATTCTTAAAGATGATCAGTTGTTCATATTAAATTTAACAAAACCAAATACAATATGGTCATTCTCTCAAAATAATGGACAAATGGCCATTTTTTCTAACAAAATCTTGTGTATGTGCAAACAGATTGAAATCATTTTTTTATGCTTCTTGGCCTTGTTGTTACTTGTTTTGTGGACAAGCTGTGCATGTTCCCAGTTTCAGGAAAAACCCTTTTACAGTACAATGAATTGGGTTGCAATTATTGTCAGACTCATAGCGTATCTGATGAGGTAGTGGGAAGAGGGGATTGAGATTATTTCTTTCTAAGTATTAAAGCTGTATTTCTTGCATACAGCCACCATGGGGCCCATGTAATACAGTGGTGACTAAGAACACTACATTACTTGACAATGGCTGAGATTGGTGAAAGGTCTTTCTGTGCATGGGTTTTTTTTTCTTTTGTGAAACTTAAATATTAAGGCAGTTGATAAAGAACATAGTTTATACTATTACAATTTGGATAACTGTGATGTTAGAATACATGAGATGTATTGAAAGCAGTTTTAAACTACAAATATTTAAATGTATATAATAATGTGGGTATGATTTATTAATTAATTGCCAGTTATTGCTTTTATCTTAAGAATTTTGTCTGTATACTACCTTATGTTCAGTCACTCCTGTGAGCTCTGAAAAATGGAGAGCTCACAGGAGTGACTGATTAGCAACAGAAGCCCCAGCCCCAATCCTCAATTGAAGTTTATCCTACCACACATTAAGTTGAAATGGAGATGATTTTTCTTCTTCATATCTAGATTAAATGATGTAACTGAAAGTTAAAAGTAACTAGAAGTCAAAAGATATACTTATGTATTAAAAGGATAAAAACTGAGCAAAAATTTCAGTCAACATCACTTTTCTCCATTTCTCATTCATTCACCATGAATTAAGGTGTTTCTTTTTTTTTTTTTTTTAGCAGCTGCTCAGTGTGATGTGTTTTAAGATGGGAAATAATCTCATTGACTGACTGTTGAGGGAAATGTGCTTTTTGCATTAATATGTGGATAATCAAAAGTGTCATTGGCAAATTTTGCTGGATTAACATTTCTTGTTGAACCAGGCTGCGATGAGAAGGAGGGACACCATCCAGTCTGAGTTTGAGACAAGAAATGAAGTTTTGGTGTCCAGAAAAACTGATCAAGATGTAGTAAGTATTTTTTTTTTTAAATAATAATCCTTTCACAGAGTCATTCACAAGCACATAAACCCAACCTTTTTTGTGAGAGTCATGTGCCCTCTGGTCAACTTCTCTATGATTGGATGAAATGAAGGAAAGCATAGAACAGAATCCCTCCCATATGGCCACTTTCACCCTTTTGCTGGAGAGGAATAAGGGCTCCCTAACAGGTTTCTGTTTTAATTAGCTCTGTGCGTATGTGTGTGCATGTGCAGGTGAGAATGGACTGGCTTTCATTCCATTCTCCTGTTTCTATTACATATCAGTTACTGCATTTACAGATCTGCAGTAATGACAGCAAAATGTCAAATAGACACATTAGTTATCATTTTACTCTGGGTTTGTCTGTAGAAAGAAAGTAGAGACACCGAGCTGCATGAGCGCTTTTGCTCAAAATTGATCTAAAGCTCTTCCTGAGCTGATTGATTAATGATTTATTCATGGAGGTGGATGACAGGGGATAGATCTTGATTTAAAATAAGTGCAGTCCAGATTTGGTCTGTGTTTCTGAATAGCGCCTTTGGTTGCAGTTTAATAATTCAGGTGGTGCTTTGATTCTAATTACACATAAGATTTATTGTAAAATTGTATTTATTTTTTTTAATTAAATGAGTACCATTTCATATCGTTTTAAGACATAAGATGTTAGAAAACTTGCTGAAGCCATGAAGGCAGATATTTGGATAATTTAGACTTTTTATGAACTGAAAAATTGACTGTAGTTTTAAGTGGCATAGTTTTAAGAGGTGACATCTAACCAGATAGTTAGTTAGATGTCATGTCAGTTGTGGATAAGAAATTTCGATTGACGTGGAGCATCTAATGTTACTTTTTCTCTTAACAAAATACTCATTAACTTACGTCTAAGTCAAGTGAGTGAGAGATGTGATATAATGCATTCTCTTAACCTAAATTCAACCTTAAGATCTTCTTGTTCCTTTTTTTTGTTTTGGGGTTTTTTTTTTTTTTTTTGCATCTCATCCACACTTCCTAGGCTAAGCCGG
>JAOWBL010004221.1:0-11356 GCA_028564865.1 Zenarchopterus dispar | reverse complement strand
AAGTGCTTGCTCATAGGGGGTCATTGGACTGTTGGGATTTTCCTTGTAACACTGTTTTATCTTTACCCTACAGTGTGACGCGCCTCGAGGCAACTTTTGTTGTGAATTGGCGCTATATAAATAAAACTGAATTGAATTGGAATTGAATTGAATGCCACTGAAATATCTGCACAGCTGCCATCAGACATTTATTGCAGGATATATTGTTTAACATGTTGACTTGACTGTGAAATCAGAAATGAATATTGCATTTAGTCGAGGCCAGTTTAATACAAACGAGTAGTTGCTTTGCTAAGTGTAGTAACATGATGATTATTCCAGATGAGGAACTGATAGCTGCTAGCAATTAGCTGAGCTGACTGTGAATCAATTATTAGAAATAAACTTAATACTTTATATAAAATCTCCTTGTGTGGCACCAAAAAAAAATCACCCCTCTCAGAGTTGTCATGAGTGTAAAATCAAACGGTTAAGACCAAAATGGTTCTTTGAACCAGGCTGTAAATATGTTTATTTCTGCTCTAAAGCTGGACATTGTAACATCGAAGTCAATGGAGAATTACTTGCTTCTACAGCCACCCTCTATCAATTAATCAAGGAACTGCAATGAATCTTAGTTCTACATTAGCCTCAATGCAGGGGTAAGGTAGCTGGTTTGGGTTGCTTGGGTTGCCATCATGTGTACACATTGGAAAGCCACACCCAGTAAGGCATCAGAGAGAGAAGTTAGTGATCTTACCAAAGCAACATAAATCAAAACCTCCTATGCAAAATAGTAAACAATGTTACAAATCATGAGTATTTTCTTACCTTAGTGACAGGGTTGTTACCTAAACTATCACACTTTCCAGTTAACGACCCTTAGCTCTCATTTGTCTGGAGTAAACCAAGGTGGAGACTGAGTAAAGGTTAAAGTTCTGGATTTGAGTGGAGCTGTGGTGTTGAGAAGACTGTGAAGGGCATTGTTGTAATGAGAACCCACCTCATCAGAAGAAGAAAGAGAATTAACACAGGAGAAACAGTCAATTCCAGCAGAGAGCATTGATTCATTCAGTTCCTTTATGTTAAGAAATGAAATAGTACATGACTGAGAAGATGTGGGTAATAGTCAAATTAGCAGTAAAACATGAGTTTGTGGTCAAAGACTGGCAGATTGGAAGTAGCTATATCATGAAGTGTGACACCAGAGCAACAGATCAAGTCCAGCAGGTCCTTTACAGTGAGTAGGAACATTTATATGTTGCTCAAGTCCAAAACAATCCAAACGAACAGAAGTCCTTAGTACATGGATTATTGACATTGTCCATATGAATATTAAAATCACCCAAGAGGATCAGGTTTGGTGTTAATGATTAAAGATGTGCTAAAAATTTAGAAGATTTATTAATGAAGTCTTTATTGAGTTTTAGTGTAAAATCAATTGCGGCAATTATAGTAGGAGAAGGTCCCAGCAACTGTTCTGCAGCTGATTCAAGTGATGTAGAAACTGGTGTAGAGACTAGCAAAACCTTCCACTTCCTGCATAAAATATTGCAAGACCTCCTCCAAACCCAGCCAAAGGCAAAGGGTTCGGAGTTGTAAACAAACTCGGAAGGGTTAGCATTGTTGAGCTGTGAGAAGTTATTAAATTGTTGCCAAGTTTCATTTAGACAGACAAAACGCAACTCACAATCAATCAGAAGATTGTGGAAGAGAAGACCTTTGCCAGAAAGGGAACGGATAGTACACAATACTAAATTGATGCCATGGCAATCTGATGTTGGATTGTTATTCACTGGTTTGGCTACGCTGCTTAGGACATTGTGGTCAACTCCACACTGGGAGAGGTTTTAGGAGCAAAAGCTATGAGACTAGATGGAATGAATTGGCCTGGAGTCGTCTGTATGGAAATTCCACCGGGATCCTTGGTGGACATATCTCCATCTGGATGATCTAGTGATGTCTAGGTGAAGGAGTAGTGTTAGGAGAAGCTATGGGTGTGATCTGGCTTGAAGAGGTTTGGCTGCTGTATACTGGAACAATATAGCTGATATACTGGGTTTGATTGACAGTGACAGTCCCACTAATACTGACCAGCAACAAAAACAAACAGTTTGTCAGCCCTCATGATTCCACACATGGTTTAAACACCAAGTTTATGGGCTCGAGGCAGCACACAACCAGTAGACGCACACCAATGTCAATAGATAAAACGTTGTGCCGTCACTCAATTAAAATTGCCCTTAAGAACTGCCAGAATATCAATTCAATTATAGAGTAAATGATGACAATGAAAGTTAATCAGCAAAAGAGAGTAAAAAGGAAAAGAAAAATACAAGCAACCGGAGAGCAGGGACAGCGAGTCACACCAGCGTTCGCTCCACTGGACGTATGAGGTGTTTCTGCTGAAATTCTGTTTCTTCAATCTCAAGAACAGGTGGTTAGCCCCTATGGAACACTTCAACTTTTCTTTCACTGCAGATGTTTTGTCAAGTTTTCTTTCATTGCAGATGTTTTGTCATGTTTGTGTCTTAACTTTTTGTTTCATCTGTTATTCAATCTTGCAACACAAAGTTGGACTGATAATTCAGATGCATAAAAAACAATATTTCATTTGGAGTATTATAAAGGATTTACGTTTGCGGGCAGAACGGTGGCTAAGTGGTTAGCACTGTTCCCTCACAGCAAGAAGGTTCCTGGTTCGACTCTCGGTGGGAGTCTTTCTGTGTGGAGTTTGCATGTTCTCCCTGTGCTTGTGTGGGGAGAACTTGTGTTTTCTCTGGGTACTCCGGTTTCCTCCTACAGTCCAAAAGCATGTATGTTAGGTTAATTGACAACTCTAAATTGCCCATAGGTGTGAGTGTGCACCGTTGTATATGTGGCCCTGCAATGGGCTGGCGACCTGTCCAGGGTGTACCCCTGCCTATTGCCTGCTATGTGGTGGGATTGGCTCCAGCAGACCCCCGTGACCCAGACATGGATTCAGCGGGCACAGAAAATGGATGGACTATCCAGACAGTTATTAACAACATGCCCAAAAAGCAGGCTCTGTAATGCTATGGGATTTCATCAGTGTTCTTGAAAAGGCTCATTATAAAAAAAAAAAAGTTGAGATTTTACAGCAACATACTTTGTATTTAAGATGGCATATTTTACAGGGACATCTATTCTCCTTTTAACAAGACAATGGTGAAATAGTATTCTATACACATCACAAAGGCATAGCAGAAGAAGAGTGTGTGGTTCCTAGAGTGCCTTGTCCATCAGAGAGTGTGTGGCGAATTGTAGAAAATAAAGAAAAACAGGAACACTGCAACCATGTAGTGGATACTTTAAGATGTGATTATTGCTTGAATAGGACAAAATACCAGGAATTTCTCATTGTTTCATATCCTCAAACACAAAGTGGAATTCAGTCTCCCCTCTAATCTTTGTTTTTCTTGGAACACAAGGGATCATTTTACTTTTTTTAAATTTAATGTTCAACTCCTAACACAGTTCATAGAAGTCATCTTCTTAAGGGTGAAACAATAACCCATCTGAAGCTTGTACCAGGGAGAGACAAACTTCATTATGAAATGTTTCAGTTAATTACACTGCTTTTCACTGATTCTTCTCAGACTGAATAGAATAAAAACACAAAAACTGAAGAATCCACCAAAGAAAACTCTGTTTTGACATGTTTCAAGTTAGTTTTGTTTATTGTGAGCAGCAAGAATTGATGGGAGGAGTTTACATGAAATGACAAAATTTACTGATTTGAAAAAGAAGTTGTGGTATTACATCCAGTATTGCTGCAATTATTGATAGTTTTAAAAAGAAACTGTCTGTGGCCAGTAACTGCACCAACTGAGCTGCGCACACTTATAAAGTCGAAGACAGTCACATAAATTGCCTTTAAAACAACATAGCATGGCATTTTTGACGATACTGGGTTCACTGTCCCTTTGTCCCTGAAAACAGCACTAACCTTTCTGCTTGTTTATAAGGTCTGATGACAGAACCTGGGAAGAGAAACAAGGGAAGAGAGGAGATGTTCAACAGAAATGAGCAGGTGACCTCTTTGAAGTTTACCAGCAAACACCCCTCATTCCTGCATGTCCCCTTGAGAGTCAATGGCTTGGTCTTAATAAGGAACCTAATGGATTTGTTGGGACGTCATAACAGATAGTGCTGGGGTGCCTCAATTGGCCAGGCAAGGCAAGGGGGTACAAGATAGGAACCGTTTGTTGCTGTTTGCCTTTCCTTTGTTACCAAGGAGCTTTTAGGAAGATATAACACCCCAGAAAAGCATCCCTGCTCACTGCAAGGATGTTTATGTATTTTCTCCTTAGATGCTTAGAAAGCCCTTTTTTCTTACACTTTGTTTTTGCAGCAGTACAGAATTCTGTGTTTCATTTAATATATTTAATCCTTTTTCTTGTATACAATCAATCCCTCTAGAGAGTCTAACTCTTAGCAACATTTAGCACGAGTTCAGTTTACTTATACACAAAGTAACACTTGTTAAACTGAAAAAAGAGTCAGATTAAAATCATGATATTATGCAACTCACACAGATCACAGCTTTCATGGTAATTTCAGATACCTTTCTTTTTTTCTGAGGCAAATGGTTGGATTAAATTTTATAAATTATATTTTAAGCAATATATGGTGAAATGATGAAGCTCTCTCTATGTCTATATATATATATATATATATATATATATATATATATATATGCGCTCGGGGCAGTAACCCCCAAACTGGAAGAGTGGCTGCAGCAGATCCCTGGAACAACCTCAGACATCTCAGTCCAGAAAAGTGCAGTGTTAGGAACAGCAAAGATACTGCGCAGAACCCTCAAGCTCCCTGGACTCTGGTAGAGGACCCGAGCTTAGAAGGGACACCACCCACGGAGGGTGAGGAACGAGTTTTTGTTATATATATATATTTATACAAGTACTAGAAACAATAACAAGGATAGTTATTGTCGTCATCACCTACCAACAACTCAACCCCCCTCCCAGGCGGCTCTGGATCTGCCATGAGCGTTTGACCCCCGGCTGGCCCCACATCCAGGCAGGGAGACCAGCCCAGGAGGCGCCCACAGCCCCTGGGCCCAAACCCACTAGGACTGCACCACCACCAACAGGGGCTGGAGCCTGAAACCAGGGGCCCCGGGCCACAACCGGCAGCCCCAACCCAGCCCCCCCCAAACTCCCACGCCTAATCCATGAACTGCTGACACATGCACCAACAACCCAGACCCCCGAGGCCCCCCAGGACCCACCAGGCCAAACAGGGCCCAAACATCCCACCATCATTCAGCCATCCCTCTTCCACCCCAATTAATTAGAGGTGTTTTTTCTTTTTTTTTTTAATTAAATGAAATCTGTGTTTAGTGCATCTTGCAGTCCTTGGCAACTACCCTTTCAACCAAGAGCTAGTTCTTGACTCCTTTGGTGTCCCTGCCAATTTTCTTCTGAGCTGTGCTCCTATGTGGAGCCATGTTCCCACTTATCTTATCATCATATGAGTGATGTGATGCCTGGCAGGCATCACAGGTGCTTCCATGTTGTGTACGAATTGGCCGATAGTTGGATAGAACCCCCCCTTTCTGGGGGTCCTTCAGGATGAGGGTCATGTGGCCTTGGATTAGCCATTCTGGGTGGGTCCAATCTGTGAGCAGCTGGTTCATTTGTACTGCTATGCACTCATGGAGTGCTGTCAGTTTCTTCAGTCAGTAGATGTGGATCATGTCCCGGCCTGGTGCTGTCCATCTATTCATACCTGAGGCTTTTTCTTGGATGTCTGCTTTTTTGATTGTGTACCCCTGCCTCTCGCCTGGGATGGGCTGGGATAGGCTCCAGCAGACCCCAGTGACCCAGAAATGGATTCAATGGGTCTAGAAAATGGATGGATGTTTTAAGAGGGTGTATATGGCTCATTTCCTGCGTGTTTTTTTTTCTTTTACAAAATGTAGTTAAAAGAGACCAGTCACATGACTGAGACACTCTCAGATCATATACTGTATGTTGATTGGCCAGCAATCAGTCCCACAATGTCAACAACAAAATGACCTTGAGATTCCTAATTGACCAAATTGTGAATGGTACTACTTCAAGTTATTGCTGCTAAAAGTGAATCTACAAGCAATCGAATCATGGGGGTACATACTATTGTCTAAGTTTTTTTTCTCTTTGACCTCATTTTTTAAAAACATTGAAGGCATGATAACAAAATCTATATGTTCTTATCTGAGGATATATTTTTTAAAACTAAACCCACTATGATCAGAAGATTTTTATTATATTTTTACACAAAAATGAAACAAAACCAAACAGCATTAAAAGAGGGCATACTGACCCTTGAACTTGACTGGTCTTCAATGTCCCATGACAGCAAGGAAATCCTCCAGTCCCTCTTAATACTGGTCTGGATGAAGCAAGTACAGAAAACAAGTGAATGGTCTGCAACAAAAAAAGACAGAGGAAATGTCTCAATTTTCTCTCAGATTCATGAGACAATGATCAGGATTTTCATACATTCAGTAAAATATAATAAAAATATTTCTTTCTCAGTTTCTAAAAAAACAACAATGAACAACATAAAATCCATGCTTGATATTTCATCCTTATGTTTATCAGTGTTAAAAAAAAGTGTTTGTGCATCTTAAATACTGTTAATGTATGTACTCTGGTGTCAAAAGAAAAAAAATCAAAGAAAAAAAAATCTTATCAAAGTAAAGCATGTTGCCCTGAAGAGGAGCTGTTATGCATGGATGTTTTTTTTTTCTTCTTTCATATAAACTTGTACTAAGGCATGCCAGTTTAATAAGGACACTTTCAGGAGTGCTTTAGTTTTGAGAGATGTTTTTCCTTCTGTTTATATTTTCTTCTTTCTCTTAAAAGAAAGTATTTTACAGCTACCTTAGATTTGAAATATTTATCTGAAACATTTTTGTAAGGACAAGAGTGGAACAAATACCAGTTTTCTTCAAAGTTTCTTTTTAAACTTAGTTAATATTTCTGAAGCGAATAACCCACTTTTTTCTATGCAAAAGAATTACAGAGAGGAATGCAGGTATTGAGAGTTTTTGTTCAACAAAGAGCAAAGAATTTTATTCAGTTTTATGAATAGGTATTTTTCTATTTCAAAAAGAAAAATAAAGGCTTTTTTATCGCTCAGCTTTTTATTTGTCCTTCAGGCTGCACAGAGTGAATTACGACTGAGCTTAGCAGGTTATTGTATAGTGAAAGTAAGTAAGTAAGTGAGAAAAGTAAACTCTTAAACTTCTAAGAAATACCAAGATTTCCTTGAGAAGAGTCTTCATATCTGTGCCTTTAAAAATTATGTCACTGACATGACATACCTAAAAATTTGTGAAAGAAGTTGGGCGGTCAGTGCATAACACAGGTTTTGCTGTAACGCCAGGTTCTGTCTGTGTGAAGCAATCCACCTAAAACTAATTTATAAGTTTATGAGGTTCTCTGATGGGCATCTAAAACTGAGCCTAGCTGAATGGTACATTTCCTTAATTGCTCCCTCCTTGTAAAAGGGTAATTGGTAAGCTCCATCTTGCCATCTTTTAAGTTAAGCTTGCTTCGATTTTCAGGGTCAATCAATTCACTTAAACCTTGCTAAGGTACGCTGGTACAAAAAAAAAAAAAAAAGAGAGAGAGAGAGAGAAGGAGAAACTAATTTATCAGGAAGTGAGGAGGAAGGTGGAAAGTTGAATGAAAGCTGTGTTTTATCAAAATGGATGCTGGATGATGGTTATGACAGTTTTAAAGTTAAATGATTAGAAATCAAGACAGATTGAAATCTTTTATTGACTTTAACACAGTTTTGAATCAGATTACAGATTGCAGATCTTAACACCAGCTTCCTGTATGGCACAGAATGGATTTTAAAATTCTGCTCTTGGTTTGTAAATCTCTGAATAGTCAAGGGCCACAATACATCTCTGATCTTCTGGTCCATTATAAACCAGTGAGAACCCTCACGTCATCAGGGTCACACATAGTTCTGTACCCAGAGTTAGAACTTAACACGGTGAGGCAGTGTTCAGCTTTTATGCTCCTCACCTGTGGAACAATCTCCTGGAATGCATCAGGGCTGCTGAAACTCAATTGCTTAAAGTCAAGGTTGAAAACCTTTTTATTTATTGTTGCATTTCAGTAATCAACCACAATGCACTGAAACCTTGTTCTCCTGCATCTTATTTGCTTTATTCTTTTTAACTTATGTCTGTCTTTAATTCTGCTTTTAAACTCTTCTTGTTTTTAATGCATTTTTTAAGTTATGTAAAGCATTTTGAATTGTCCTGAACATGAAATGTGCTACACAAATGCATTTGCCTTGCTTTGACTTCAGAAAAAGCGGTGGAGTTCACTTACATGCATATCTACACAGAGGATGCAATCTCCAGTTAGGTTTAAAAATAAAAATAGGTTTTCAAGAACATTCAAAGGTCACCATTTCTCCTCCAGCCAACTCATCCAATATCATTAATTAGTTCTGCCCTAGCTGCTTGTATCCCAAGGACTGGTCCAGGAGCCAAGGTTGGCTGCTGAATGCCAGCCACCTTATCACGAGTTTGTGCAGGGGTTTGAGTGCCCCAGTGATGACAGTGAGGAGTTACGTTTTGAGCGCTAATATCCCTTAACAGGTTCTCCGAAGGTAACTTGGTCCTGGTTGAGGTGGACAATGCCTGATTTAAAAACCCCGAGATGCCCAGATACCTTGTCTAGTTTGCTTCACCCTGGATCTAAGTTGAGTGGAGAGGCACTTCATTGTTGGGCATTTGCCCATGGTGCCTGGCCAGGAACAGCCTGAATAAGCTTTATGGGACCACCTTCTTGTGAACTCAATACTAGCAGGAAGTACCATAATGGTCTTGTCATATGTGGATTAGCCATCTGATCCTCAATTTCCCGATGTGGGTCATGGTGCATGGAATCCCATTTCCCTGGCAGGAAAGGAGCCCCATCTTGTGTAGCATTTCTGTAGGAAAGTGAGTAAAAATAATTTAAATAGAGCACACAGTAGCAAAAATAAAAATATAAGAATAGTAAAGCAGACATAAAATGCAATATGAAACACTTATGAACAAAGATATACCTTAAAAATCCTCACTAAGAGATGAGAAGATGAGAGCGCTTGGAAGATTTTGATTAGATATAGTTGGACTTGCTTCAAAGAGTAGCAGAAATTCTTCCTCCTAAAAGGGGGACGCAATCTTGGGTTGGCTGGACCTTCTCTTTATTCCCACAAGAACACAGGAGGGGCCTGCATTGGAGACCTGTCCAGGTTGCACCCAACCTTTTCACCTGAAAACAGCTGTGCTAGGCTCATGCAACTATGCAACAACACCCACCCTCCACCCACCTGATATAGTCAATGTCAAAACATCTTTTGAGTGTTATGTGAGGTATAAAACCATTAGTAAACATTAAAAAAAAAAAGTTTTCTGTTCTTGAATTAAAGACATCTATGCACATTAACAAATAAGTATTACTTTGCCCATTTCAAATATTCACTTTTTATTGCTCTGATAGTGAAAATTGAATATCTGAATCATGTCTAAATGAACCCCCTGGTGCTTTTCTGTTACACTTTGCGACAGAAATCTGACAGGGTCAGACCTAGAAACATATAAGTATCACTTTCCACACATCACAAGTCTGAACTGCAGCAGTCTCATTAATGAATAGTAGCAGTGGGTTAATTTGGTTTCTGATCTACTCTTCTGAGGAATCTAAATAACAACAATGAATCACAAATCTGCTCAAGCTTTCCTCAATTATGGTTTTACATTTTATAATTAGCTGTGGCATCTAACTATTCTTCATTGCATTTGAATCAAATGTAAATCATATTCTTAAAAGTGTTTGACATGTAAATGAAGTGTTGTTCTCTGGTTGATGTCAGAGCATTGTTTATCAAAGGCCATTTTGTTTCATGCCAGGCTTGGTAGGTAATAATAAATCCCACAAATCTTTCCAAGATTTTAAACAACATCAAAAACATTCACCTGTCCATTACTAGGCAAGGTCTTGAAATTATGTAAATAAAGCTGACAGAGAAAGCTCGATCAAACATGGGTCATGCAGAAGGACAATGATCTGAAGCACTCCAGTCCATCTACATCAGAATAGCCAAAAACTAAAAGGGTCAGTGCTGCGTGAGTACACTCTGACACTGCATAATATGTACTGTACATGCCAAGATTTGAATTTTCATGAATTGTAAATTCCAAGCAAAATAAGCTTAGTTTTCCTTTTGTGAATTTCTCTTTTTTTTTTTGAGAGAGAGAGAGAGGTTAAAAGCTGCAGCATTGTTGGAGCCTAAGATGCACAACCGGTCTCTTTTTACCCAAAAACTTCTTAGAAAACTTCTATTACATCAACAAATTGGTGACTTTTTGCATGAAGCGTCCAGCATCCCACACTCAATTTCCTAACCGTTGCAGCATCTTGGCATTTGCAGTAATTACACTCATACACTAGCAGTTTTGAGAGCATAAGTGGAAGTTTAGAAAGAGGAACATAGCTAAAGTTTTGCCATAACCTAATCAAAATTCAGATCTCAACCCAAGTGAAATGCTATGATAGAACTTTAACAGGTCCTTTCCATCTAAGTCATTCAAGTGCTAACTAGTAGCTGTGCCAAACTTAGAACTATGTTTTCTTTTTGACAGCCAGCCTTGAAGAAAGAACCAGTTTGATCTATTTGACTATGAATTTAATTACATTATTTCAATCTTCATCACACCATTTTGGATGTTTCAGTATCTTCCCACCTATCGGTATCATCTGCTGGGATTTAGGAATCTCATTCAGAACAGGTATACATACTGTTTGTGTCATTGTTCATAAAAAGACTACCTTTTAGCTTTTAAAAACAACAGTCAGCACATCAATGAAATTTATAAGCACTACCTGTTGTCTACAACAACCTATATAAAATTTTGAGAGATGGGTCACATAGGACAAACATTATAGAACACAGTAACATTCCAAAAGATGTAGAGATGTAATGCTCCTTAGTAGTATCTCTTTGGATATAAAAAAGGAAGCCAGTTCTGTCCAAAGTTCAATCAGCTCTGAACTAGTTCTACCACCAGTCCAGCAAAAGCACCCATTTGAAGTTGGTAAAAATGGGCATAAGAGAGCGATGAATGATATAAATCCCCAAAAGTCTCAAAAAATAGTAAAAACTGTTAAAGAACAAACCAAAAATCTTAATCATTATTTACATAAATAATGAGCAAGTGCAAGAAAGGTTTTACATACATTCATACAGACGTATACATAACACACACACACACATATATATATATATATATATATATATATATATATATATATATATATATATATACACACACATA
>JAOWBL010004220.1:0-11358 GCA_028564865.1 Zenarchopterus dispar | reverse complement strand
TATATCAAATGTATTTTGATGTGATTCTTGCTCTCAGTGATTTTTTTTTTTGACAGTCAATGAAGAAACTTCTTCTGCCAAAAGAAATTCTTTTACCATGTTGTGACCAGAGTTTGTTATTAAGTTGACTGTATTGTTTTTCTATCACTTACAGTTTAATTAAAAATGAAAATGGTTAGTGTGGGTGGGTTTCTACAGCTGACGGCTGAACCATAACATCTTGTGTTATAGAAAAAACATGAAAACATTTAACTGACTCTGATTGAATATTAGCACATTTATCACTTGCAAAGAGAACAGTTCACACTGGTATCTGAGTGTCCTGAACTGACTACAGCTACTGTTTTATAACAGTGTCTGAGGGAGAAGGTGCCCTCCCCATAACCCTTATCTCACTAAAAGCAGCAGAGGTCACTAAAGTGACACACAAACACAAACACAGTGTACATTATAGCAAAACCAGACATAAGTGTCTCTTTTATAACATCCTGAATGAAAATGCTGACTTTTGACTTTAACTTATGACTCAGTTTATGGCCTGGGCCTAAAACAGACACAGCTAACCTTAATTCAGCATTTTCTAAAGGGAAGGCACAAACTTGTCAAGACATAAAAGAGGGAGAGACAGACAATTACTGGTAACAATACAAGAATAAAACTAACTATATATATTTCCATTACACTTGTACTTCACATAAAATGGTGTACCTGTCATGGGGGATGGTGGAACAACCTTTCTTTTGGTCTTCTTAAAAAATCCATCCTCTTGGTTATTGAAATAGAACTTCCTCATCAAAAAGGACTGAAAAAAAGAAAATGATAAACATTAAGCAATGTGTAGATATGTTTTTCTTTTTATTGTCTCAATTCATGGCTTGCAAATGCAAATAGATCCTCCAATGCCAATTCACCTAAGTGTCCAGGTTCACATAATGAATTTTCTTGACAAAAGTATTGTCATTAAAACTTTTAGTTCCTGCACAACTGTAAAGCTGTAGTTTAAAAAAACAACTTTCATCACTTTCACTTTTCAAACTTTGGGCCTTATATCCTTGTTTTCTTGCTAACCATCACCATTTATCATTTTTCACTGGATTGCCTTGAAATTTCTGCTGAACACCTAAGAATCCATATAAATATTGTTATATTTTCACCCAATCAATTTACTATCAATAATATTTCACACACATGAGAAATCCTCAATTTTCAAACATTACCTCCTCATGTTTTATTCTGAGTTTTAACTGTACATTATATAGTAACTATTATGGAAAATTCTTCATGTTTTGTTGCGCTATTGTCTGTTTCTTATAGAAGCAAATTTGTCTTTCCTTCTCTTTTTTTTTTCTTCTTTTGACTTTTTCCGTTTGCTTTGGTTCACAAAACTGTATCACCGAATTTCACATATTGATTCCGTATAGGTATAATCTCACTCTCTCCTTTTAGCCAGGCCTGGGCCCGGTACTATGAATTACTTGGGCAATGAGGGTAATGTGAGGGTCAGTGTCCTGCCCAGGTGTACAGGATGGGTATCTGACAACTTTCTGGGTGAAGCATAAGCTTAACCCACTCCTCCACGGCCACCCATAATTCTTCATTATATCACATTCATTGTATAGATATTTACATCTACCATGTTTATTACAAGGCTTTTGATATGTGACTTATGCAATCACTGGGCTCTCTTCATGAAATAAAGCCATGAAATATTGTGCAATCTAATGCAAAAGCTTCATCAATGAAACTTTTAAATTTTCACTTTCTGTTAGTGTTGTCACTAAGGTGACAAAAGTACACCAGAAACCCATGACAAAAGTATCTGAAGTAAGGGTTCTTTTTTCCCTCATTTTAAGAAATGTTGTGACTGGGAGGGTAAAGAGCTGGGATGACATCAGTGGTTTTACTCTCAGGGGCACATCTATTATTGTCTATTACTGGCAGTGACTTACACTTAAGAGTGCTTACCTGTTTGGGAATGTATTTTCCATTTTCTCTGAGAATTCTGCTCCGAATAAGAACTTGGCTAGATTTGGAGAAGAAGCAACACTTGTCAACATCAAGTACCTATTGAGTGTCATCAATACAAACTTGTCAAATAAATAGTAACGTACCTGTCAGAAACTTGCTCTAATGTTAACTTTTTGTCGCTCTGCAGAAGAATTGATACATAGTGCCGAATCACACCAACAAGGAAGGTGATGAAGACAATGGGCAACACCACCCAGAGTCTGATGTTTGAGTCCAGCAGAAGCTCCGGTTCAGCCATTCTCTCTGGTGGAGTGTCTGAAATCGGTAAGGTGAGCAGAAAGAAACAGCTTCACATGTGTTTGTGCCAATCAATGAGCTGATAAAATTCCTAGGTTTCTTAACTCTTGTAAGACTTCTTTATCCTTTCAGAGAATTTTCCCTCGATTTTTGGCATTTATATTAGTTACATTACTCCATATGGGACGTTTTGGTTTTTTATATATGAGAAAGTTTTTTTTCTTGTAAAACTTAGAAATATAAAATCTCTTTTTTTTTTCTTAATGAGCAACGATACAAAAAATTTACTAAAAAGGATGAAAATAAAATAGTCCTCTCCCCAAACTGCTGTAAAAACATTAAAAACTAACATTTTCCCTCCTTTTTTTTTGCACTCAAATTTATTAGATAGCTTTAGTCCTAATCAAAACAACCAGATATTAAATCACTTTAATTATTCAAACCCTTTAAATCCAAAGTGATTAAATGACAACACTGTTCTATGACTAAGTAAGTAATTAAAAAAACACACACACAAGTTTCCACTTGTTGTGAAGGCTGGGAAAAAAAAAAGGACATCTTGCCGCAGATTCGTAACAATATTGAGTTTTATGCACTACTTTGAAATTTCTATATTGCTTTAACTAACAAGGAATGGCAAGTTTTTCATGCACAGACTTATAATTGGGAAATAGCAAAATCTCTTGGCAAACAGTAAAAATGAGAAATTTTAGTATTTTCTTCCAAAATAAAACAACATTATAGAATATATTATTACATTTGGTAATAGCTGTGAGATTAAATGTTTGTCTTTAAATGGGACTGACTGGGACTTTATGTATGTATGTGTGTGTGTGTGAAAGGAAATAAAATAAAATCTCTAGCTCCCTAACATATATATTAAATAACTATTTTATTGTTCTTGTTTTCATCAAGAATGTGACATAATGTAATCAAACTGGCATTTAAAATGGTTAAAAATAATTAAACTATTTCAATATTTGGTCGTTTTTAATAAGACTGAAGCTGACTGGAAGATTTAAGTGAAACAACTGGAAATATTAAAAAAAAAAAAAAAACTTTACAGCAGTTTTTGGTAGAGGACTGCTTTCTCCCATTATGACCCGAAAGAGTAGTAAATTGAAGGAACCCACAAGGGTTAAATTTATTGTCACAGGTGAGCAAGCTACCAACAGGTGAGCAGGTTACCAATAATCTGCATGTCAAGGAGCAACTGACTTTACTCAAGAGGTTGGGCTCATTGTGTAGCTGCTGCTACCAACGTCGTTACCGGAAAGCTAGCAAAAGATATTAGGTCAAGACGCTCTCGTTAAACGCCCCAGCTTACACTTTGTCACATTTTGTACATTATTTCTAAAGAGCATTAGCAGCCACGAATGAAACTGCGACGAACGAAGACAGCTAACTATCGCGCCGTGCTAACGTTAGCTACATACCTTCTTCCTGATGTCCAGGTCACACCAGCCGAGTCCTATCTGTGAAGCGACCACCGCTGGCAATGTTTTCCCCAGCTACGGAAGACGTAAGTCATTCGCCGTAAGAGGTAGTTAAATAGCTTTAAACAGCCCTTTTTTCAGTGTTCATCCGCTGCCGCGGACATCGCGTTGTTGTACTAATGGCTACAGCCCACAGGGAAGAGAACAGATTGCTTCTGCAGCTCATCCGCATCACAATCGGGCACTGCAGCGCCACCCTGCGGTGATGGAGGAAGTGCTTCCAACTGCACGTGACCCCTGCCAGTGTCTAAACCGTTGTTCCATGGTTGTGAGTTAGATCAACTATAAGAGAGAAAAGAAAAACTAGATTTTTAAAAATGAACAAACATGGACAATAGCATTTATCAAAGCTCTAGAATCAAACACTTTAAAAGTATTTATTTGTTTTGCAACCACTTAATGTGTAGTAATATTTTCTAGATTAACTGTAATTAATCTGAACACTCTGTAAAATGTGAATCTTGTTGAAATCCAGTGGTTTTTGTATCGTCACACTGACTGCAGGTCCAAGTTATAGACTGTAAATATTACTGGACAGACCATCTGTGACATCACCAATAAGTTTTCAATAGAGGTTGAGCTGATGGTGGGTTTGTACGAACTGCTGATTGCTTCGCTAACCTTTGTAGCCTGATGATGAATGATGGGGACATGATAATGGCTAGCCATTAGCTAAGCTGTGTGTCAATCAAAAGACAGTGGCTCATATTAGAATGAGATTTACTGCTTAATATACATTCACCTGAAGCATATCATACAATAACAACTTGTTTTTGTTGGTTCAGAACAAATATGCATCTACTAGGATAATGTCCTGATGAGCTTTAGTTTAAAGAAATGTTTTAAGAAATTTGAAGGAAAAAAATAAACTTGACCTCTGTTATGAAATGTCTCTGTGTATACTCTCCCACTTCTCCAGTGTCTTCGTTGTGAAGGTTTCCCAAAAATGAAGGGTTATAGAAGTAGAGAAGAAAGAATAAGCTGCTGTGAGAAGAGAGGGATGTACCCATCTGTGCTATGCAGCCAACACTTCATCATAGAGGATTTATTATATATTTATACATTTATTATACACACTATATATGTGTATATATATATATATATATATATATATATATATATATATATATATATATATATATATATAATTTTTTTTATATACACACACTATATTGCCAAAAGTATTTGCTCACCCATCCAAATAATCAGAATCCGGTGTTCCAATCACTTCCATGCCCATAGGTGTATAAAATCAAGCACCTTGGCATGCAGACTGTTTTTATAACTATTTGTGAAAGAATGGGCCACTCTCAGGAGCTCAATGAATTCCAGTGTGGAACTGTGATAGGATGCCACCTCTGCAACAAATCCAGTTGTGAAATTTTGTCACTCCTAAATATTCCACAGTCAGCTGTCAGCTGTATTATAAGAACATGGAAGTGTTTGGGAATGACAGCAACTCAGCCACGAAGTGGTAGGCCACGTAAACTGACAGAGCTGGGTCAGCGGATGCTGAGGCGCATAGTGTGAAGAGGTTGCTAACTCTCTGCAGAGTCAATCGCTACAGACCTCCAAGCCTTCATATTAGCTCAAGAACAGTGTGTAGAGAGCTTCGTGGAATGGGTTTCCATGGTCGAGCAGCTGCATTCAAGCCATACATCACCAAGTGCAATCCAAAGTATTGGATGCAGTGGTGTAAAGCACACCGCCACTGGACTCAAGAGCAGTGGAGACACGTTCTCTGGAATGACAAATCGCACTTCTCCATCTGGCAAGCTGATGAAAGAGTCTGGGTTTGGCAGTTGCCAGGAGAACGGTACTTGTCTGACTGCATTGTGCCAAGTGTAAAGTTTGGTGGAGGGGGGACTATGGTGTGGGGTTGTTTTTTGGGAGCTGGGCTTGGCCCCTTAGTTCCAGTGAAAGGAACTCTGAATGCTTCAGCATACCAAGACATTTTGGACAATTCCATGCTCCCAACATTGTGGGAACAGTTTGGAGCTGGCCCCTTCCTCTTCCAACATGACTGTGCACCAGCGCACAAAGCAAGGTCTATAAAGGCATGGATGACAGAGTCTGGTGTGGATGAACTTGACTGACCTGCACAGAGTCCTGACCTCAACCCGACAGAACACCTTTGGAGTGAATTAGAGCAGAGACTGAGAGCCAGGCTTTCTTGTCCAACATCAGTGTGTGACCTCACAAATGCACTTCTGGAAGAATGGCCAAAAATTCCCTAAACCTTGTGGACAGCCTTCCCAGAGGAGCTGAAGCTGCAAAGTGTGGACCGACGTCATATTGAACCCTATATGCAAGTCAAAGCAGGTGAGCGAACACGTTTGGCAGTATAGTGTTTTATGTGTTATATATATATATATATATATATATATATATATATATATATAGTGATTATTTCTTTTTTCATAATTAAGTAAAACTGACCAGAATTGTCTCTATCCGTGTGTGTGTGTTTTGTGATACACTGTATACATTATCCACCTGGACACAGACACATAACATTATATTACTGTTAAGCCTCCTATCTGCGCGCAAACTATGAAAATATGCGTTTTCATTATAACTAAGCATCCCGTATAATTGCCAATGTTTTGCAGCAAAGAAAACGCGCTGGAAAATTGATTGAGAATCCACTGAGTTCTGGTTATTACTATTCCTTTTAAACAGGGGAATGAACGGCGCTGACGACCGGTCAACGCGGCTCTTACTCTGTCTTACTCCTCTGTTTGAAGAGGGCAACAACGTGACGTAGAGCGGAAATGCGTCATCGCGTGCGTCATCTTCAGAAGGCTGATGACTTCATAAATCGTCGACGTAAAACTGTATCTACCCTTATTTCCTTTTTTCAAAAAACCCTCCCGACGAGATCAGAAGTTACTCTCTTTCGCCTTACAAACCACTGACCATTTACCTACAACCAGGCTGTTAAGTACAACTGTGTGAAGATGAGTGAGATAAAAGACTTGGAAAATGAAATCATTGCTTTTAAAACTTTAGAACTGACGCCATTTGAAGCTAAGATAAACTCTGAGATACTTGACAAAATCATAGCATTGTTCAAAAAGGATGACAGCATGGACATATATCAATTTTCTGTCAAACTGATGCCATTATTTCACACACATGATCAAAATAATCTGCAATCCCTTCACAGGAAGATTGATGTGCACAGCAAAGGACGAGTGAGACTTCGTGATTTTTTCGAATTTCTCTTCTCTAAAGATACAAAGACTTTGCCTTACAGGAATCGCGTTTTCCCCAAACCATTTGAAGTGATACCATATGAGGACAACAGCTTAATACACAAAATTGTTTGTATCCCGTTGAATCCCAGGAGTATTTATGATGACACACTATGGGATTTACCAAAACCCAGGTCTTACAAACCATGCCAGTTCCTTACTGTCGATAAAGATGGTCTCCTGAAGTTCTGGACGGATGTCTTTCAGCCATTGCGCACGATTGACTTACCTGAAAAACGTCTGCCACCACTTTCCAGTTGTCAGACAGAGAAAATGGAAGTTTTCGACATGGTGTACATCAAAGAACTGCAACAACTGGCTGTTAGCACATCTGACAAGGAAATAATATTCTATGAATATCAGCCATTCTCTGCCAAATTTGAGATCAAGCTTATATTAACTGAGACACAAGCTAATGTTATGACCATGAACTATTGGACTAACAAGAAAAAGGGAATGTTTTCTTTTGGTGATTCAGAAGGATATTTGTCCGTATTTGTTTCCTATGACATATTTAAAAACGAACTCTTTGACCCACAGTGTTCTCGGAACAGCTGTTTGCGACCTTATTCAATTATAACGCTTTCAACCCTGTTTGAAACAAAATCTAAAAACTATTTTTATGTCAGAAGGTTGGTGTTAAATGACGTTTGCGCTAATCTGCGCTACTTTCCAAGGTTAAAGTCGTTTGCCATCTGTGGTGTATCATATAAATCAATGAGTCTTACTCAATTCACTTGGTATTCCTACACCAATCACCATTTCAGTGACAAGTACAGAATCTCTACAAAAGTCTATCAAAGCTCAAAAAATCAGAATTCCTTTACCTGTGTTGACTACTCTGCTTTTTCAAAATATTTGATGACGGGTGGTATAGATGGCAACCTGCAGGCATGGTCCCCTGAAGATCAGTTGAGCTACACGTTCAAAATAGAAGGACATAAAGCATGTATCATTCACATAACTTACAATCTTATAGACAAAGTATTCATCACCATATCTGCTGACAAAAATATACACGTCTGGTGTGACTTTACTTTTGAGCCTATGCAGGATTTTTATCCTTATGCCATGCAGCCGGATCCTATCACCGCTGTATGCTACGACTCATACAACAATTACTTGGTGCTCGCTAACAAAGAAATAGCTAAGTGTTTTGGGAAAGGGACAGATGTTTTCAAAGAATTGATGACATCCTCCAACTACCCTGTGTGCAGTGCAATCTACAATCACATTTACAAGCAGCTTGTCTCTGCTTCTGTGAATGGTATGGTGACAGTTTGGGATATCTGGACAGGAAAATCTGTCATAGACTACAATGTTAGTCCAACATATCTTAAAGGACACATTGCCATGTCATTTGATGAAACTCAGCGCAAATTAATCACCATTGCAAAAGATCGGAAAGTTAGACTATGGAATTTCAACAGTGGCCGTGAGCTTGATGTCCTCCCTGTTGAAATACCACAGGATGTGAAAGACATTATCTTAAGAAAAAATAGATTGTTTATTTCACTCATGAGCTCAAACAACATCCTTAACGTGGACTTTAAGGGGGAAGACCAAATAGTTTTGAAACATCACTTATTAACTGATGTTTGTTCCATGGAACTCCATGAACCAACACTTATTACTGCATCCAGTAATGGCTATTTTGTTATCTGGAATGCAGACACCTCTGAAGTTTTAAATTATAACTCTACCAAAGTGATCGCTAAAGGACAGATTAAAATGCTAGAGATGCAAAAGCAGTTGCTTCAGAATCTTGCCAAAGAAAGTTCTTCGGGAACATTTGCAAACCTAAAGAGTGAACATCATGTCAACCCTATTGTTCTGTCTCTGAAGACGAGGAAAGCTAATAGAAAAACTGCCACAATATTGATTTCAAATTGTGGCTTAATCTCCTCCTGGTCATTTCAAGAAAAGGCAGAGATGATAGTGACTTTTAGAGCAGTGGAAAGTGATGAGATAAGTATTACCGCCATGTCAACTGACAAAAGAGAAAAGACTCTCCTGACAGGTGACAGTACTGGAAGGGTTTGTTTGTGGGATATAAAAGACTTTGGCTTTATAACAGAGGAGGAGAACGAACCTTGTGAAACTGAAAATGGACAAAAGGAGTCACTGTGTCCACCTTCATTGTTGATCTCTTGGCAGGCTAGTCTTTCTGAGATAGTCAGTGTTGTGTGTGATCCTGCTTGTGAAAACATATTTACAGCAGGAGCAGACCTCAATGTTAAACGATGGGAAACAAATGGTAACTGTTTAGGCATATTTGGGAAAGACGAATGGGAGAAACCTGCCAAAGTTAGTCAAATTCCAAGTGGGAGCAAGTGGAAGAACAGAAAAGACTCACAACGGACAGGTCACGAACAAGACGTTAAAACACCTGAACTGGATTCTAAAAGGAATGGACCTTTACCACCTGTCTCAAATAAGACGGATCTTTCCAAGACCCAGGTCAAATCACAAGTGAACTCCTCATCTCACAAATTCAAATAGTCCTACTCTGATTAAAAAGAAGGATAAGACAGAAGACAACAGACCAGAGTTGGTAAAAGTCAAGTATCATAACTTTGGATTTTTTACGGATGCCGCAATTTCACCACACTTGTTAAAAAGCAAATATTGGTCCCAGTCTGGACCACTAATATGACTAAGGACCGATTCCTCAACATTTTATCATTAATATCATCAAGAACAGAGTACACTCCTCCTGTTCCTTGTTAACTGTAAACTATGAAACTTAGACAAGGTAAACAAATCCAAATGTTAACAAAAATGCTGAAAATAAATAAATTAGAAAAAAAAATCATTGAATAAACTTTTTTTTTAACTTTCAAAATTTTTGCAATAACAGATTGTCCAGGTATTATTTTACATAAGAGACCATTAAATATATATGCAGACAAATAAATAAATATATAAACAAGAGATGAAGACAGTAAATTTTAGTTTGTTTTCTAACTTTGCGGGTGTGAATTTGGAATTCAGCTAGAAGGGAAAGTAGGTTGATAATATATGTTTTCTTTTTAGGCATTTCATTGACAAAATACATGGTACAGATAATGGATAATTTAACAGATAAACACAAGTGCACGCTTTTTAAGTGCACCTCTCTCACCTTATTTGAGACAAAAATAAAAAATAAATACAGATTAAAAAGACCAGGGTAATAACCATGTGTTCTTCCTGTGTGTCAATATATATTATTCTGGACAATAACATAAGTAGGTTTGGACACAGTATCCCTATGAATTCTCTTATAGTCTATAAGAGTATTATCAGTTTTTGAGCTCAAAAGAGCTTCTGGGTTATAACTCAGAACCTCAGTCTGCTGTCTGATTAGACAGTTTGATTTTTCATCATCCAATCAGATAGAGGTTTAAAGATGGGCAGATTTCTTTTACAGGATAACAAAACTTGATTTACGAGTGCAAACTTTGAAATTATGTGCAAACATTCATTTACAGCTGAAAAATCTTTATGACTCTATATTGAGCCCATATATAAATGGGTCAGCAAGTTTTACACTGTTATAATCACAAAGTTTGTGATGAAAGTGATGAATGACATGTAGGTCAGCATTTTCAGGATCCTCTTGGCCCGTGTTCTCCTCCAAAGACATAAGACATCTGAAAACTGAGAAGGAGAGATGCCATAGGGTAAGTAAGAGTGAAAAAAACAAATAAGTCAATAATAAAAATGAAACAAATAAGGGGAATATGCAAACTCTACACAAAAAGTCCAGGAATCAAGTTACATTGACCCTTTTATGCACAAAGTTATAGGAATAAATGAAAAAAAAAATCCAGATAAACAGTGAAACTGACACATTTCAAAACTAATCATACACTAAATGTAAATAAATGGTGAAGTTTTTTAATGTCATAAGATAATTCCCTCAGCTCTTGGTTGATTCTTCCTCCATTTATTAATACAAAATGTAGGGCTGTCCTTTCTCATAAATATTTTTGATCAATGCTTTTTGACAGAATATGTGAATATGTCCAGCTTAATTATTATGCTTATTATGAGTCACTACTACATGTATGAAGAAATGCAGTAAACTAAAAAAGTCAGTTTACTTTGGCACGCAGCTCCTGACATATCCTTCTTTACTATTTGGCACATTTGCCAGCATTTTATATTAATGAGAAGATGGGTAGTTGGCTCCCACCTAACCCCTTTTAATAAATGAACTGCGGTGTCCATCCTGCAGGTTAGAGGTTTAGACTTACCTTAACACTAATCCTAACCCTAATAGCAGGGGTCACCAATCCTGGTCCTCGAGGGCCAGAGTCCTGCAGGTTTTAGATGTTTCCCTGCTTCTTCACACC
>JAOWBL010004217.1:0-11361 GCA_028564865.1 Zenarchopterus dispar | reverse complement strand
ATCTATCTATCTATCTATCTATCTATCTATCTATCTATCTATCTATCTATCTATCTATCTATCTATCTATCTACATACCTACCTCAGCTATTTTCTCACCTTTTCAAGTAGTTGATATAAACTAGTTATTTCTTTAGTAAACTGTATCTTGGAGCAGCTGGTTTGCAGCAGACAGTGAAGGCCAAAGTGTGCCACTATTATAACTACCTGACCAGAAGCAGTTAGCAGGTATTATTGGTGAGCCCACCCCAGACATGTTATCAACATGATTTACAAGGTCCAGAAATAAAAAAAAGGGACCCACTCGGCATAGTTGACATCTTTATCTGACGCTGCATCAGCATCTTTGGCTGGGGATGAAGACGCAGCATCTCCTTCACCATCAGCATCCTCTACGATGGGAGTGGGGGACAGTTAGCGTGCAGGTCCTGGACTAAAGCTGACAGAGCTGCTGGCTAACAGCAACGCTGTAGCATCGCTAACATTAGCTGAGCTGGTGACTGATGTAAATTCACAAAGACGTTTGCAATTGTGAAAGGAATTTTTGTTCGAATAGCTTACTTCATCTTACATATTCATTACATATTCTAAAGCTGGATAATTTAAAGGAAGCTAGCAAAATTAACACACAATTTTTGTTTTCCCATGGGGGGTCGTGGCCTCACCAACCTGTGAAGGAAACTTGAGGAATGTGGCTTGCAGACACCACTGAATGATGCAACATCAGAGGGGATTGAGAAGTGCTGAAAGAAAAGTAAGTAGGTGTGCTCCGTATAGCTATGTATACTTTGTGCTCTACCACTGGTTTGAACAGCCACCGTGAAGCCAACTGTTCAGAGCTAATAAAACACGGACAAATGCACTCATCCATTTTCTACACCCAGATGGATAGACAGGTCACCAGTCCTTTGCAGGGCTGCATATAGAGACTAACAACCCTGCACACTGACGCTCACACCTACGGGCAATTTCAAATTCTCAGTCAACATAACATACATGTTTTTGGACTGTGGGAGGAAACCGGAGTACCTGGAGAAAACCCACGCAAACATGGAGAGAACATGCAAACTCCACACAGAAAGACTCCTGCTGAGCCAAAAATCAACTCAAAAACAGTTTGAATCCCACAGCTCTACAAGCTTTATATGCCACAAAAACACAATGTTCACGTCACTGTGCAGTTAGGCATTTGTGCAATGAATTTGAGAGAGTCTGATTCGGATTTGACAGTTTTTCCTCATGACCTCTGACTGTCAGTTATCAGGGATGTTGAAAAAGTGAAACACTTTACAAGATATGTTGGAAGATTGTTTTTCTTAAGTTATGGTAAATTCTCTAACATACACACAAACACACGCACACACAAATGTACTCTTCATTAAATATGCTGCATGCTTCATTATACTGTTCAGATAAAGAGCTGTGATCCTTTCTTGATTCAGTAATATAGAGCTATTGATAATTAAAAACTAAAATGACCAATTCAAGTGTTTGAATTTGAGTTTTCTTACAGTTCAATGCACATTATCCAGATGCATTTTAGGCTTTTTATAATCTTTTATTCATTGACAAATTAACATTTTTATTTTCTCTGTTTCCTTTGGTTTTGTTATAGAAAGATTGATTTTTAATTTCTTTTATTTATTAAATGAGTTAATAAGAAAGTCTTCTCCATAACACTGGAAATGTAAAAGAGCTCTCTTAATTTTTTATATATTCCATTCATAAAAGGTCCCCGTTGAAAGTTTGGACAAAATTCTGTATGTCTGGAAATGACTGTGATTGGGAGAGGTACCAGACCCAATTCATGAAAGAGGATTTTTAAATAGTTAAAAAATAAGGGTGGCCAGGGTAGCCCAAGTGTTGAAAAAAAGATATGAAAATTTAACTTCACCCTGTGATTCATTGCCTTGAAGGACCATCTCTAGAAGCCCATCCATCCATCCCTGTTTTGTACCCGCAGGATCCTGCACAGGGTCACGGGGGTCTGCTGGAGCCCATCCCAGCTCATTACAGGTGCTAGGGAGGGGTACACCCTGGGAAGGTCATCTCTGGTAGCAACGTAAAATAATTGTACTCTTTCACACATATTCACATGCTTTTCCTTAAAGTTATTTTCTCTGAAAATTTGGCAAATGTCTTGACTGTAGCCCACATGGGAATAATCTTTTTTTTAAACCTTAGAATGATGGATTTGTTTGAACATGCCCTTATAACTCTTCCCATATTGATGGGAAGCAACAATTACTTTTGTAAGATCCCTGATGATGGCCGTGCAATAAAAATTACTGCGTGTGTGCATGTGTTCAGGGAGGAGAAACACACTGTAATGCACTTTTTAGAATCTATACAAGGTTAAAAAGACACTCAAAAGGTATTATGAGACTGAATGCTCAGTAGCAAACTGTTAAAACTTTTTCTTTTTAAAAGTTGTTGATGGTCAGGCCATCTAGTGAATCTGATTGGCACCACGCAGCTGCATCTTACCCTCTTTAATTCCTACAGGAGCCTGTAATGTAAAATATGGAAACGTGCAACACAACTTATTACTATTAAACCTCTATTATACCCAAAAAGAATCATTGTGATGAAGGATCTCTTTTGCAAGAATCCCAGGCTTTGGAGAGAATATCCTCCTTTAGGTTTTCTCTCCAGCCATTTTTAGTATAATTTTTGAGTTTAATTTGGAGGTAAAAGCTGTTTCACAGCTTCCCTTTTTTACATTTACATTCCCAGAGTAGATCATTGTGGTTTTGACAAACACTGACTTTGAAATAATCTTCAGTTTCTCAGATGAAGGTGTTCAAAAAACATTTAAAAAAAAAAAAGTTTGTGTGGGACACCATATGTGGCAGCAAAGTTTTAAAACAATATTAAGTTTCTAAAATAATAGTATAAGGCCCTCTTTAGTCTGTTTAGCCTCATCACTCCATTTCATAAACCTCATATTGTCCCGGCCTAGTGTCACATTTGGGATGACAGCATGACATAGAAAAGACTTAAACGGGCACCATACTGAAGTCATTGTATACTGTAGTCAAATATTTTCTAATAGTTAAACTTTTGATAGGTATAAATACTAGGCAATCTGACTCACTGTCACTGTTCATCCAAGACGATTATTTTATAATTCATTCTTTAATTCTTGTTTAGCTTTTATTTGAATTTGTTTTGACAGAGTAGGAAGGAAAAGACGGACCCTTTCCTCTGGCACGCACCTGGCTCCTTGACTTCAGAACAGAACTGATAATAATTAGCAGTGCGCCCCCTGCAGTGCTGAGCTGTTTACTCAGCTCATGGACTGACAAGGGGGAAAGAATAATACACGGACTAATTATTTCCTATAATGCAATTAAGATATGCATATTTAGCATAAATCCCACAATGGAAATGTTGATGTCAGCAGATACAAAATTTGTATATCCTGTGCATAGCGGAGAATATGCAGATGTTGCTGGTGGCAGGTAACAACATTAATCTCTGGGTCTCTTAGCAGCACAGGACTTATGGTGTGTATCTGGACATGCTTTTGTGTGTGTGTGTGTGTATCTCTGGTTCCTGCTATAAGTAAATATGTCTGAAATAATTCTTAAAAATCTGTATTTATCTCTGTCATCCTTAGCTGTGCTCTCTCATCCTCACACGTGCGCACGTACTGTGAAACTAACACACACAGTACGCATAGTAGCAGGTGCATGAGTAAACAATGCATCTTTGCATGTATGTTGTGGCTAGTGGGTACGGCTTTTTTACCTGCTACACTAATGATCTGCAGCTGTCACTGCACACACACGCATACATGCGCACCTATAAACACACATGTATGGATCCATGGACACCTGCAGCCAACACATAAACACACATGCACACCCCTACACACACACACACCTGCTGCAAACACATGTGCATAGGCACACTACTGAACACAAACCGGAGGAGCCGAGGCGCAGGAGGCTATGAAGGGAAAAAAGAAGAATACGAGAAAGGAAATAAAAAGGAAAGAAAATACTAGGAAAGAAGAGAAAGAAAGTCAAATAAAAATACAAAAATGTAGGAAACAAAACAAGAAAATCCAAAGCAAGGTAGAGGCAAAAAGGAGCGTTAAAGAGAATGAGAGGAGAAAGGAGGAGAGAGGATTGCTGGCATTCATCCAAATAAATGCCTTGTCGTTCAGTATTCTGGTTTGAATTTTCTTGCGCGTCATTAAAGGCACCACTCAGCAGCCACCGCACCTCTGCTGCAGGACGACAGCTGGATCTGGCTCACAAACCCAGAACTCAGAAGTCTAAGTAGTAAAGGTAAGCTGCCTGCAGCAATCAGTCAGGTTCGTTTTGTTCGCGTCTTTGTAAACTGCAGTTTTAGTTTTCTAACTGCTCCACATTCAGGTGTAGAGTTTGTAAGAGTCAGACAGGGTATTTTATTATGGGGACTGTTTAAGTAAGATGTTATGGTGTTACAGCATCTTACACTTGTAATATGAGACAATATGAAGATTTTTCAATAAATTACACTGAATCAATGTCATAAAACAGCAATCCTACTGTTTGGTATAAATGGTGATAAGGTTATAGTGCTACGATCATAAAGAACTAATTCTTGCAAAAACAAAACAAAACAAAACAAAAACTTTGCAACAGGAGGGGTGAACTCCTCAAATGTAGTTCATGACCTGAGACATGTCATTATGGCTTCAAAGTATGGAAGTTTCATGTCCTTCCTGGAAATCTGAAAAAAAAAAAACACTTTGTATGTGGAACATCTTTTATTTGCAGTTTAGTTTTTACCTGCTTGAGAGATAAATATGCATTTTACTTTGAAAATCTGAAAGATTTGTCAGTTAATAGAAATTATTTCTGCAAATTTCAAAATCTATTTATTTCATGTTTCCCATGAGAAACACCCTGCTTCTCCATGTTTGTACAACTTTTGGAGATCTGATACAACTTGAGATTGAATGAGGAGGTAAAAGGGCAACTACTCTTGAAAGTTTATTTGAATAAGGGCGTAAACTCTGCAATCACATGTTTTTCCTCCTAATATCGGTTTGTACAGGTGATGAGCCAGCTCTTTACTTCTGTAACAACGAATGTGACTGTTTGTGACGCTTTTTTTTTTTAGTGGGAGAGTAGTGCACCAGTGGAGTTAATGGAGCTCCAGCCGAGATGAAGGAGCCTGAACCATGTCAGACAGATAGAAGTGGGCTAAACCATCCAGATACATTAGCTAGACCATCAGTAGCAACCTGCCAGGACACTGGTGTACAAGACTGGACAATGATGCAACACTGAGACATGGGACTTGATAGAAATGGGGACGTGCTGTAAGTTTGCTGTGTCCATCTTTTTAAATTTCAATCGTCTTTCTGACCAGACTTGACATAGTTTTGTTATTCGCTGTGTGATATGACTAATAGCCCCCACCAACAGCAGATCCTTGGCTTTTACATTCTGTTTTGATATATATGTTAATTCTGCAGAATTAAAACATCACCTTGAGTTTTCTCAAGCACTCACCGGCCATTTTATTAGGTACATCTGGTTTACCAGATAAAGTGGTGAGTACTCACCTGGTTATTAGTTATACGAGGCATAGCTAATAAAGTGAGTGTAAATACCAAAATACCATGCTGGCAAAAATAGCCTTTTACTGACAGTGATAACCTACCAGCACACTTGTTTGGCTTGCCACTGGCTCTTTTGGTACCAAAAATAAAAATGACTTGTAAGTGGTACAATGAGTGATATGAAGGGGCAGGTCACTACGACTGAACCATTAAGTGGACTTATTTATTCACGTAGCGCTTCTAGGTTTTAGCTTTGCTTTCGTTCACTTAAAATGATGATGCAGTTTTTTTGCAGGTTGGTTCAGCACGAGTCAGAACCTTTGCCTTTCCAGTTTATAGCCTTGCAGTAGATGCCAGTGCTCATTCAAACACCTGCTGCAGACTGAAGGGAGGAAAAGACAGAAATATTTTTCTGTGGTCAGTTTTGAAACGAAGAACCTCTTTCACTTCAGTAATGTCTTCAACAGCAGCCCGAAGTTGAAAGTTCTGGGAGAAGAATGTCTGTTGTCATGACACCTTGGTAAATATTTGTGGATGTTTGTTCGACTGGTGAGCTGATGGCAAATAGCTCTGCGTCAGCAGTAGCCTTTTAGGAGTCTTTCTAAGCGCTTTCTTTTTCTGAATTCTGGTTATTAAGACAACATCAAAATAAAGTGGGACCATGGAGATCATTTTCTGCTTGGTTCATTTTAGGCCCAAAAATGTATTTAGCTTTAAAGGGAGACAATGACACCATGTCAAGGTCACTGTCATTCTGTCATCGTTTCATAAAAAAAAATGCTTTGAAAGAAAAAAACCCCAAGTAATTTACAAAAAGGATTTCCTGTTCCACCCAGTCCTCATCCTATCCCACCATGACTTTTACTGGTGCAGTTGCCAGAATTGTCCCAAATCATTTGTTTTCATAGCATGCATGCTCAAGTGACCTTGAAGTTTCTTCACCGTTCTTTTTCTTTTTTTTATTTGAAGATATTTTTAATGCCAGCTGCATTAGGACTGAGTGACAATAAAAAGCTGATGAAATGCTGTGCAATTTTTGTCTAATGCCTCGGGCAGAAAAAGTAGTTGCACAAATATTGTCAGCAAATGCTTATGACATTCACATTCAGTTCAGTTACAAATACTTTATAAATGCCTGAAGGGACATTAGTTGTTGCAGTAGTCATGATTAAAGTCTACTCAAGGAGTCATTGTTGAGGTTTATTGCTGTGCTATGACGTCTGACTTTTTAATGTTTACTCCACTTATTGCGCTTCAGATTATGGGTTTCCCACAGTCCTGGTGTCTGACATAAGAACTAAGATATCAGCTTGGACATAAGAAAACAAGCAAAACATTGTTTTACAGACCAACTTTGATTTTGCAGGAGGTTGAGAGTTCCAGTTTTGAACAATTTCAAAGATGTGATCATAGTAATACATTTCTCAAGTTATAATAACAGTTTCTCTGAAAACTCATTTTTGTCATTATTCTGACATTTTAGAAACAAAAAAGAAACCTGGGAATTCTACTTGACCTAAAACAGGAGAAGATTCTAAATCTTTACTTTCAGACAAAGGGAAAAAAAAGGAAATGGATCTAAGTTGATGTGTCACCTCTTTTGGCCTTTTACACCATGTTTTAACTGTGTATTAACCTCTATTTGTAACTGTATAACCACCTCCCCGCCTACCTGCAGTAGTGAACACTGACATCCTACCATCTCTTATCATAACACTCTCTCTAACAACAAGGAAAAATGTAACCGATTACAAACAGTATTTGTAAAATTAAGTAGTATTATAAGACATAGAGGAGATTCATACATTACTGAAGCTTATTATCAACATCATGTGAACTCCTCTGGTAAAATCTAGAGTAAATTTTCTTTTTGATTGCACCACATCCAATAAGAAACACAGGTGACAAAACAGAAGAGCCAACAAAAAGGAAACATATGGAAATTACAGCTTGACTTTGGACTATTATAATAACCCCATTTTTGTTACTTTATTTATACACCACCCACAGAGGATCAGAACTGCCATTACCGCAAATGTCACTTTTTCATTTTTTTTTCTTGATTTCAAGTACAGAATTTCAATTAATTGTGCAATAAAAAGAGTATGGAGCCTTACCATTGGCTATGAAGAAGCAAATGTGTGCGTCTGTATGAATTTAGAAAAAGCTAAATCTCATATCTCTAAGAAAAATGATGAATTATTATTATTTTATGGTCTATTAACTAAAAATGAACCAAAATGCACAAGCAGTTGGTGAAAAATAAAGTACAACTTATACCTGCCAACAATGGCCCAGTCTATGATCTAATTGATTTATTTGTTCAAATACATTTGATTTATTTTAAAAGAAATAAATATTGCCATGATTATATTACGTTACTCACATCTTTCATCTGAAACAGCATATGTCGAAACTATTGCTTTTTCTACCAGTCTCTGCTTTTTGATGTATTAAAGAAAAATCCAAATGTGGGTGTATTTTTACCTTGAGAAATATCAACAGTACTGAAATGTAGTTGGGAAATATAATTTTCAAAACATTTAAAAAATATGTTTCCGATGGGTGCACATCTCCTGCCTCACAATTTTAGTGTTGACCCCCGCCCAGCATCAGAGTCTGTGGTTGCTCAGGTGGATTTTTAGTGCAGCTTTGGACAAAGTTCATCGCTCATAGGAACAACAAGCTTGACTTTCAACCTGAGCTGAATGAAGTCGGGGTCGAAAGAAAAAGCTTTACTTGGAAAGAAATTCTTCCCACAATGAAAGTGGATGACTCAGACAACAACAGCTGTTCTCTCTCTCTCTGTGTGTGTGAGTGAGAGAGAGAAAAAGATAGAAGAAGGAGAGATGGGTATTGGATAGTTCATATTTTCTCACTAGCTGACTGTATGGGAAACAGTTTTTTCTAAAATCTGCTGGTTTACGTTTCATTATTATTAGTATTTGCTTCTGAATGCATTAGAGGTATTAGGAAACATACAGCTGGTGCCTCGGACAATATGAGCCTTGTGCTTTGATACAGTAAATACTGAATTCTAGAATGGGTTGTGGTGATTGACAAAAACTTTCATTTAATTGTCATTGTTTGTGAACTTGCTTTTCTTTTGCCAAATATTTATTCCCCTTTTTAGTCATAGTTTTGCCTCCACAAACTCCTGAAAGAAAACGCTGTCTGGCAGCCGTGTTTCTGGTTTTCTTTCCTGTTGACTTTTCAGTCTAACGTTGGATGCAGGTCTGGTAACAGAAAAAAAAGATCTGCAAAGTATTCTGAGTAAGACTGAGACCATCTTTACCTTTGTCGAATTATAATTTTGTATTTGTTTTTGATTAGATAGTAATGTGAAACTGTTCATTAATGGAATTTAAATTTCTTTGAACATTTGCAGAAGAAAATTTGCCATTAGCTGCTTCTGTCCAAAGTTGTTCTTCCAATTCCTTTGCTGAAATAATCACTCGCTCACATTTTCATTAGAAAATAAAAAAATATCCATCAAATATAGTTAAAAAAAAAGTGCCTGGTCTGCTTCTGTACAAACTTTTATTTAATTTGAATTGAATTTTCCTGGGCATGGTGTGAAACAGAACTTTAGGAAAAGTCCTAAAGCCCTGTTTTACACCGTCAGCTCTGTCGTTTGTCTGAATGTCCCTCAAATTCCAGTGTTTTCTAAGTCTTAACCTTTCCAGGCGTGGATAGTCAAGCTCCTTCTTATATTTCAGACCTGCTGCAGCATCACATCCTGACCTGCAGTCTGACGTCAGCGAGTGTGACGTTAAACCTGGGTGTGTCTAACAACCTGTGTCAAGGCTTGGATCCATTGCTCCTTTGCAGCACCAGCATCCAGGATAAGAAACACTACCTCTGTTGATGTTTTGAAAAATCAGTTAAAGACTTCACTTTTTTAAACATGTAAATGATTCTGTAACAAATGTTTTTATTGGTTTGGTGTCCATTATTTTAACCTGTGCTGTTAATGGTCTGTATTATTTCCTGTTGTTTTTATTTGCCTTGTGAAACCCTTTATAACGTCCGTGAAAAGATTAAAAAATGTACTTACTTACATTTTCTACATTGATTTTATGTGACAGTTACATCCTTCCAACACTTTGAAGTTAAGGTGTCATAACTTTCTTGTAAAATTTTAAAACAAAGTTCTTAATCATTATTCCGGTTGATGAATGTAACATCTAACAAAAACAAAATGTCCACTTTTACCTTTACAATTCTGAGTTCACGGACACATAAACTTAACACTCAAAGTCGAGAGGAGCCGATGTCTCTGACAAAGCCAACATTTGATTTTGCCACTGATATTATTTTATGAAATGAATTAGCCTTCACACATCGTCAGTGTCTCAAGTAACTGCATTTGAAAGATGAACAACAGTCCTCATAAACATTTCCTTCATAGTCTTCAGACATCATAAAGTAACACCATTAAACTACACAACAGTGTATATGAATGATTGAAATCTGCATGTTATTTTTACAGTGAGGAAGGAAGCTGCGGTTCCCCGATGAGGCTCACACATACAGAAAGCTGAAAATCAAACCAGGAACCTTCTTGCTGCAAGGCCCAAAGGTTCCCTGTTATTACTTTACAATTTCCTTTTTAATACAGTTATTAGAACAAAATGGTGGGATAGATTAGTAATAAATACATTGCTGAAATAAAATCTAATACAGTTTTAGAGAAAAGTCCACGCCACAGCAATATACTTGCAGAATTTTAAAGGCATAATTTGCAAAACATTTATAAAAAGAGCAACAACAGCCACAAAGATATTACCATTTACTCATCTTATGGCACACTGAAAATGGTTGTAATTAGTTAGTTGGGAGAAAATGAAATAAAATAAACAAACCCTTTAACAAGTAATCATGGATTTAACATACACCTCTCCATCATGAAAGAATACGTCTCTCATACTGACATGAGAAGCTGGCATTTCTTTTCTTTTTCTTGAGGTGGACTTGACAGTTCAATTCATATTAGTCTGCATCAATCAACAACAAATGTTATCTCAGGAAACTTTAATGACAAGTCAACAAGTTTGACATAAGTCCAATATGATAAAGTCAGTTTCAGTTCAATTGCAATCCAAGTACACTCCTGTGTTTCCCCTGTTGTAGGCTGGCGACTTGTCCAGTCTGTACCATTCTTTTTTATTTTTTAGTTCGCCATGCTTCTTGTTTCATCGCATTTGCAATAGTCTGTTTAATAGATACAACATATTATGCAAATCCAAATGATGCAAATAACTGAATGGACAGGCAAGTATCATTTGGATGTACATTTTTGCATAAATAGAAAGTGAGATCTCTTGTTTTTTTCTCATGTGAGATTATATAATTGGCCTTTGCCAGTTTGATAGGTGAAATAATCCTTCAACATCCTCTACAATAGCATCTCATCCTTCTGTCCTGAAAAAAACTGGTACTAGATCCCTTTAATCAGGCTCATGGGTCTTTTATGTTGTGTTGCTTTGCAACAATTATCACAATGGTGTGCCTTTTTGGAGAAAATCAAAATTACTCTAAATAAACAAACTGTTGTCAATAACATATATTTTTTGAAATACTGTACATCCCCCCAAATAGCACAATATAGACCCTCCAAAATAAAAAAAAAAAAACCCAAACAAACAAAAAAGCAGAGAGAGTTAAAGACAAGTCCAGAACTCTATTTAAACATACAGGCTCACAAGACACATGCTTCCAGCCCCACGTACCTCCCCCAAAAGCCCAAATACCCCCCCCGCCCCCTACACACACACACACACACACACACAGGCATA
>JAOWBL010004215.1:0-11365 GCA_028564865.1 Zenarchopterus dispar | reverse complement strand
AAAACCAAGTGTAAATCAATAAATGAGTGTGTGAGAGTGTGGAAGGCATGGATGGAGGAGCAGAGCAAATGTGTGTGCTACTAATGTGTCTTATGTGGGGATGATGCGTGTAGAAGCAAGAGGACCTCAGTTGAGTATGTGCCGTTCTTGTTGTTCTACATTCACATCTCTGTTGGATCTGCCTCGGACCCCCTCCCCCCTTTAAACAAAAAAACATCAGCACTTACAACATCCAAAAAGACAGATACCAGAACCTTGTGATCTGAAAGTGTGGAGCTAACCATTCTCCCTCACTTTCAGATTCACTGCTCCCGATTGTCGAACCTCTCACCTTTAACTGAATAGAAAAAGTAAATAGGTGGATAAGTGAGGTTAGGACACAGGAGGTGCTTGGCACAATAGACGCTGGATTGTGTTTGTGACAACAATGACATTCCCATCTTCAAAAGGAACCCAGCAGCATGCGCAGGAATGCCGGGAGACGATCATTTCCACAATGCTCCCCTGAGGCATTTCTGCTGGATCCTGCTCCCACATCCCACTGGCTTCAGCTTCCACAGATGCACACCTCAGATGCGTGCCATGATGAAAGTGAGTGAGAGCTGACCTAAAAATGTCACCACTAGAAACGAAGGAGAAGCGCAAAGTTAATGCGAGCTCGACGGGAACAAAGCAAGCGAGTATTAAAGGAGATGGAAGGGAAACAATAAAAGCTAAAAGTGATGGTGTTTTTTTCCTGCAAATTACCTTAATTGTTTGCACATGGGACACATATTCAGGAAGTAAATAACCCTTCCCCACCTTCACACGCTTTCATGTAAACGACACTTCTGCCGGAGCTACTTCTTCTTTTGCTGACTTTGCATTTAAATGAGGCGAGAGGATTATCCTAATGTCTGACGCCCAGGGCACAAGTGTGGTGCACACATCCCTCGCATGTGGGGAAGAGGACGGGGTGATTATTTCGTTACCATGGTGACAGACAGGCCAGTGCTAGTACAGCAGGGTAAATCAAGTCAAAACATTTGGTGCATGCTGAGCAAGGTAAAAAGGTAAACCGTTTTTTTTTTTCTTTTTACTTATATTGGTGGATTAAAAGTTCACTAGTGATGTGAGGAAGACAAGAAGAGTGTACCATTCGGATGTTCATGCAAACACACACACACAGATGCCTTATATCCACCATAGTTCCTCTCCTTTCCATCCTTTGCTCTATTTCTTTCTCCTCCTCTCTCTCGCAGAAGGATGAAGGAGAAAGTGGCATGTAATTACATCCTAATCTTCTGCCGGTATCTGCTCTGCTACAGAGGCTGTTAGGACCGCAAGCTGTCAGGAATGCACAGGCACACACTCTCACACATAAAAAAAACACACACATCTTTACTGATTTTGTTCAGATGTCTACATGGTAAATCTGTGGTTGCAGGGCTGTCTGTCCGTGTGAATTCACTGTTTGACTGACAAGTGGAAAATGCCCTAACAGACAGATGGGAAGATGATTTTACTTCAGCATATAGATGCTTATGGTTATATAATTGAACTTTTGACTTGGACCAGGTTTTCTGCAACTTGAAATGTAAATCATAAATCTAAACATTTAAGATGTCTGTTTGCAGGTTTTATTGCTTTCCAAGTAGATCTCTGCTTCTTATTTTCCTGAAGTTGTATTTCAAGAGATCTCTGAGCCAAAAGAGGTCACACAGCAAAGCTATATATCTTCCACACAGATGAGCAAATGTAACCAGTCTCTCACTTGAGACACAAACAGGCAGCGACCCAGCAACTAAAGATATTTAGTCAACCCTTAACCCGGACGATATATGGATCTACAGCTGAGGAGTCCTGCATTATAAATGCAAAGCTAATCTGATGTGCTCACATATGCAGCGAACTGTCAGTCACAGACACACAAACACATGCAAACATGCACTTGACTCCATTTAAAGTGCACTGAAGTTGTTAAAAGTAGGCCAGGGCTTGCTGGGGCCAGAGAGCGTAAACAAGTCCTGATCAGTCTGGTTCCATTCCAGTGGAAGGACTCTAAATTAAACATAACATACACTAGATCTGTTTATGCAGAGGCCAGGCTCAGACCTGGGGCTATGTTCAATCAATCTGGCTGCGGATTAAATCAAAGGATTGCTCTGCATAAATAGTACTGCTGCTTATACTGCCAGGTAAATTACCATGGGGGTATCTTATCTGGAAATACAGTGAGATGTCAACATGTGCACATGTGTAATTAGCATTCTCATCTGGCACTGACTTTATCGTGAACATACTGCAAGGCTGAGGCAGAGCTGGCCACAAAAATACGCATTATTTGATATTTGAGTTAATGAGCAATGAGCTTACATTCTTCTGTTGTTTTGCAGCTTCTGCTCAGTGTTTTAGCTTGAAGTGATTCATCAGCGTGCTTCCCTCAGGAGTTATCAGAGTGGATTTACGGCAGGTCACAGCTTATCAGTTGAGCGACAGGTATGCTGTTTCCATCTGGGACTGTTATGATTACAACCTCTAAATGTTAAGAGTTGGAAATCAGTTGATGTCAGAAAGGTTTAACTAAATGATTTTTAGTAAGGTTCAGTTTTTGAGGTGAAAGTGTTTATCAAAAACGCTCCCTAATGTTGGGTGAACATTCCTCTACGAATTGGGAAAACAAATAATTTGGAGGAACAGCAATTAAAAAATGGAAAATAAAAAAGTATGACCCCACATAGACCCCATTCCTGCCTGACATTAAAATGCATTCTAGGAAATCCCACTTGTGTACACATGCTCTTTGTACTTTGAACACTCAACCATCCTGGGATAGATTCATGGACCTACTAAAATATCATCAGCTTAAGCAATGACGTATTAAATAAACTCCTTGTCAATTAGTTTTGTCTCTGTTTGTGGCAGATCTTTCTATATGTTTTATGCATCCTTACCTGTATTATTCACATCCATCCTTGAATGAAGTATGAAAAAAAATATTTCCAGTTGTTTTCTTTGGCAATGAAAAACATCAACGTATTTGGTGGTAGCAGCTGAAACTGTCATACATGTGTATTTGCGTAAAGAGCTGGAGGGTCATAGCTAATCACTCAAGATGCTTTCAGGTGCACATTTTAATGCCAGGTGTGAACAGGCATTAAACGCTGCTTTATTTTTAACTAACATCTGACACCAGCATTGTCGGATTTTATGCTATCAGCACATAATATTACCAGGTTCAAATGGGGCCAAACTTTTCACTTTCTTTAGAAATGATCATTTTACAAATCACTGATTGCCTGGAAAGTATTACCATCTCACCCTGCCTAGTACAGGCCCACTTTAACCAAAGCAGAGCACCTCCGGCTGATGCTAGAGTCAGTTCTAAACAGGTTCTACAGAGAACCAGCTTTTCTTTTTTTTCTTTTTTTTTTTTTTAACTATTCCAGAGAGCATCGGAGGGCCAGGATCCTGTCATTTATTACATCATCAATTCAGACACAGGAAAATCTTAAAACAAAATTCCTCAGGACAACAATAATGAAAAATGAATTTCAGAAGGTGCAGATGCTGATCCTAAAAATCTTGTTTGGAGTTCGGAATCACATTCATGCAACTTTCCACCATCAACATGGACAATGTTTACGTTTTAGGATGAAAGTAAGTCTTTTCCGAGTCATATGTTTGATTGCGTGGTTACATCAGAAAGAATTTCCATGATGTATGTTTTATATTTATGTGGTTGTTTAAATATGGTGGTTACATTGTTTTGGCTGGTTATAATAATCATGCCCCCCACCCATGACGTAGCAGTTCTTGCATTTAGCAAGGTTTTGGGGCCAGTGTAGCACCAGTTTTCTTGGCAGTTGGTGCTTTCCTCGCAGCTGGTGGTTGAAAAGCAAAACACTGGTGCTAAGTCTGCCACTAGCATCGAGCTAGCAGTGGAAGAGGTCAAAAAGCACTATTAATGATATTAACATGTAAAAATGAGCCCTCACGGGTGTTTATATTTATTCATGGCAACAACTGCAGTAAAGACTGATGATACATAACCCAGGAAATGAGTTCCCAACACTGGTCCCATCTTCTAGTAATTGATCTTCCCCTGCCAGTGACAGTGCAACAACTCACACGAGTTTACAGCAATAACACACTCTCACATTGGCAAACTGATCATCTGAATCAGTGGCTTTCCTGATTCTGAGGCATCATTTGAAAAATAAAATTTCATTGCTTTAAACAAGTGCAGTGGTTTAAATTTTTCTTTGATGCAGTGACTGATGGGTGCTTTGCTTTTTAAATGCAGTATGCATTGCTTTTGAAAATTTATGACAAAAGCAAACAAATATTTAAGTGAAGGAGTTGACCCAGAAGTGACTGAGGAAAACTAAGTTCATTAAGATAAACCAGCTTGCACCAAAGACATGTATGCATGAACTGTATTCACATTCTCACGTTACAGCTTGATGGGCTGAACATGTTCCTCAACGGGAGCGTACAAGGCTGCACGCTGTCGTATCTCTGGTATAACAAGAGACAGACAGCTGCGAGTTTGTTTCACTGGTAGATATGCTCAGAGATGATTTACTGTGTTTGGCAGATGTCAGCTTTTTTAAATTGAAATGTCAAGCATGATTTGCATAGAGAATTTGCTAGTAGTTTTGATATGCTATAAAATAAAATCTGTATTAGGGCATCAATTCAAAGCCAGATATATGACAAATCAAAACTCAAAATCTGAAAAACCAGTTAGAAATCAAAATCTCAGAGCCAAACCGACAGGTAGCGTAGTAAGACCAACTGGCGAGGAGTTGCTGAGAACCTGTCCCTCTTATACAGGTGAGTTGATTGTTATCAGGTGTGTAGGTTGCAGAGGCCACGCCCAGGTAAGAGGATCGGTAGGAAAAACACAGGAGGGGAAGGGAGACAAACAACAGCAAGAGCAAAGCCCTAGCAACTCATAACAAAATGTACCTCACAGGATTTATTGTCGTACTACTTCAGGAAATCTATTTGATCCTGGGACTGTCACATTTTCATTTCAGATTTCATACAACATTGAAATTGTATTTGTTAAAATCAGTGTTATTTTTGTCCACAACCGCATGTAAATAACTTTTTTAGTTTTTTTTGGCCCATTTACTCCCATTCATTGAGAACTATCTTGCAAGTCACCCCCCACTTCCTATTCTTTTTTATAACTTCAGTTACTTTAGCACAGAAAGTTTATTTTACAGGTAATAATTACACCTCATGTCTGTTTATGGTCATTCTCTGGCTTCCTTATTTGTATCCGCAGGATTTTATTTTATTTTAAATATATCTGCCAATGTTAACACTTGGCAGATATATGACTCCCTCAATCACTCTCATCCCCTCTCGCCACAATGTTCAAAGTGGAAGTTATTATTCCAGACCTGTATCCCAGCTGCTTCTCGCCAGGCCTGTGGGTCCAAATCAGCATTGCTGAAGTCAAAAGTGGCATTTTGACCTCAGGAAAAACTTACAACAGTACACCAGTTTACTCCCAACCCTGCGTCCAAGGCCAAGTTTATTCTCCCTGAGAAAACACAGAAGAAAAGGCTCTAAGACATACATAAACATGAGCTTAGAGCAACTACAAGATGTACTGTATACACACACGCACACACAGCCACATTCACACACACTGAAGGCTATGAAACTCTCAGGTCAGTGTGAGGTCACTTGGGCTAGGTCATAGACCTCTTCATGAGTGGGTATCCTCAGCAAACCTTGGCTCCATCCCCATGTGCTCCTGTGTCTTTGCTCAATACAGCCCTCAGCCTCGCTTTATCTGTTTTTAATGGCAATGGGCCCAGATATTTCGGAGTATTTTTCTACAATTGCAGGCAAACCTACAGACCCCTGCTCTTTTTCTCATCTGTGTCCGGACATTATTCTGTTCTTTGAGAGCCTCAGACACCTCACATGGCATGAAGGAGCCGTTATCTGCTGTAAAAGGACTGAGGAAGTCTGAGTTTTAAAACTTCACTGGAGTGAAAGGAGAAGGAGAGCATAACAAAGTCTGGTTTAGCTGCACAGGCAGCGAACAACTGAGGCCAAGTGTTAACGAAAAACAGCAGAAATACAGAAGGAATAAAATACAGAACAGAAAAGAGGCTTATATTCACAACAACACATCCACTGTATACATGTACACTCTTCTCCGCACAAGGAGTGCCATAGAGTAGACAATATCTTCCTCTACCGCTCTATTAACACTTTCATGCCAGTGAATTACATATTACTTCTATTTAACTCTAGGGGCCACACAACGTCCTTGTCAAGCTAGTGAACACAAATCAAAATGGAGCAAGGCTGCGTATTCACAACTAAATATATCTCCTTCAAATACTGCTTTCATGTGCAGCAGTGCTTTGATTGAAAAACCTCTATCCTGAGAGGTATTTGACAGCAGAGACAAGAATCCAAAGGCAACAAAAATCAATGCAGTGCCTTGCAAAAGCATTCACCCTTATTGGCATTCCGATTATTTTGTTTCATTGCAACTTGGAATCTAAATGGACTTTCATTTGGATTTGTTGTAATTGCCTACACTGAAAGCCCAGATTGGTAAGGTGAAATGAAAACTGAAAATTGCTTTAAAAGCCTTAAACAAATAAATAGATAAAAGTACAAAGCCTAAAAGTGTTATGTATATATGTATTTATCCTTTACTGTGAAACCCTTAAGTAAGCTGTACTCCAGCCAAGCACCTGCACAATATCAGTTAAGTAAGACTGGACACAGGTGGACTTTAGTGTCCCGAGATCTCAGTATACACCAAATGTGAAAAGTCTACAACTTCATGAAGCAGAAGGCACCACTGATCAAGACCAAGGAGCTCCCCAAACAGGTTCAAAGTTCTAGAGATGCACAAATCAGTCAAGGTTTGATTAACAAAAAGAAAGAAATCCAACACATTGAAAATCCTGCAAAACGACATTAAATCTATTATCACAAAACAGAAAGAATTTGACATCAAAACAAATCTGCCAAGGGAGGGTTGTTATTAAAAAGTCAAAGACCGGGGAAGGTGAACCAATAAAATGACCAAAGGTAGAGAAGGAGGTAGAGAGCACTAAAGCAATGACTGGAGTATCTGTTCATAGGGCTACTATAAGCTGCACACTTCACAGAGTCTAATCTAATATTACAATCTACAATACAATACAATTACAATCTAATAATACAAATAAATCTATCTAAATTTAGTGTTGTAATGAACAAAAAGACTGGAAAAATGTCAAAGGGAATGAATATTTTTTCAAGGTACAATATATAATGAAACCAGCAGCTTGGTGCCTGAGTGATCTTGACATTTTAGCCTTTACAACTTTCCCCAGAATTAGTTAGCAATTTTCTGCTTTTTCTTGAAATGAACCCATCATCATCTGACCCATTCATACATATTCTGTGAGGACAGCTCCAACAATGTGTGCTTGTGCTGTGTTGACAGATACTCTTTGCCTCTCTTCAACTCTCTTAGCATAAGCCATGTGAGAGCATCAGCGATGACGCCTTGAGCCGCATTCCTAGAAATGGCAGCGCATTCCTCACTAGTCGCCCGGGGTCAGCGTGCACTCTGCGCTTCTCTCAAGGCCCCGTGGGGAATGAGATTTAAGCGTGGCTCAGTTCGTTTATTTACTGTGTGAGACAGTTTAGCTTGTTGGTTGAGAATTAAAGTGACACCAAAAGCTGCAGAGCAACGATTGGGATGACACAGGGTGATGGGATTTAGGCGAGGTATGTAGGATGGCATCAAACCATCTCATGTGGAAGGTAATGAAGTCAGACAGTTGTATCAGCAAATAACTTATGGTGGGACTGGCGAGGTGTTTTCTACACAGAAAGCACTCAGACGCAGCAGCGAGGTTTAGGTCACCTGTGTTCAGAAGCTGTCATGGTTATATGTGTGCAACCCGGAGAGGTGGATGTAAAAATATGCTTTGGGTCATATCTGTGGGTGGATAGCATGAGCAAAGTGCAAGTTGATATGTAGCCTTTGCAGACAGATGGATTGATTGAAACAGTGCAGACACAGATTTAGAGAGGTTCGAAAGGTCATTTTTCACTCGGAAATGGTTGGTTTTAGTATTTAGACTCCAGCAGAGAGGAAGTGAATCAATAAATGCTGCTTAACAGCATTTATTGGAGCAAAGCATCATCTTAAAAAAAAAGAGTGCTCAAATTCACAGTTTAACAACCAGACGTTCACTCACTGCATGCCAAATTATTCAGAAATCTGTTCTTCTCAGGATTCGTTCATGCGACTAATAAATGTAACCTTGTTGGTCACAGGGTGCGAACTGATGCGCAGTATCTGCTTCACTTATTTTTTACAGAAAGTGTAGTTGGAAAAGATGAAAAAAGGAACACAAAATTACGGTCAATAAATTTTCCTAACTGCAAATCTTAACATTGGAAAAGAATCCACAAGTTGGCAGAGGTATTTTAACCAAGTAAGAAAGGGCACCAGTTCATCATTAGATCCTGTTTCCAGCCTTTGCTGTCAGGCCAAACGGTGAATTACTTAGATGGAGGTTTTTCATTTATAAAGGACAAAGCCTCTGTGAATACTGTGGACCTTTTAAGTAAGTTTGGGACATTGTTTTCAGACATGCTTACACTCAAAAATGTCTAATCACCTCAGCCTTACCCCTGGGTCACACTGGGAGCAGAAGCACCACGATCTGGGTGTTCAGCAGTTTTGCTCTGTTCCCTAAGGAAGCGTCCCTCCAGGAGCATCCCACAGGGAGCGTCCCACAGGGAGCATCCCACAGGGAGCGTCCCACAGAGAGCATCCCACAGGGAGCATCCCATAGGGAGTGTCTCTTACAAGGGACCTTGCAAATTTACCTGAAGGTTTTGAGATTGTGTGAATCTACAGCAGGGAGGCGGGATCTAGTAGTGCTTTGCATCACTGTCAGACTTTATCGCATATGATGAAGTTGTTAATGTCACTGATAAAGTTATTCTGGTGAATTTGATGGTCAAAAACATGACATTTCTTTGCACACTTTCTTCCAGTTTGTTGCTGTCTAAAGTGGATGAACAAAAAAGAAAGCATTAGGAAACGATGATGTAATTGCTCCAGTTTACATTATGGCTTACGTAGCCTTCCCTTCATCAAGCTTACATCATGCGACAATGACTGGGAGATAACACACAGATGCACCAGAATGACAGAGTAAATAGGAACTGGAAATGGAGCAGCAAGAACTGTTGACTTTGCTGTCCTTGGTACCAGCTGTTTTTCAGCAAAAGTCTGCTTTTAATGAAACTCCAACTGCTTACGTTCGCAGGAGGAGAGCAACACCAGCAGAGATTTCAGCCTGTTTTCACTTATATGTACATGCTCAGCTAGCATGGATAACCGTGTGATATGCATTTAATCTCTTCTGGCATGAACTTTAAATGCTGGGTCAGTATTCAAGCGCAGTTTTAAAACGAGAAATGGACAGGGGACAAGGAATTTTAAAACTGCCCAACTTTTAAAGCCTGACAAACTTTGAAGGTGCAAGTCTTTTTTAAGAAACAAGAAATGAGGGAAAATCTGTCTGTTCATAAGTTTTGATGGCGTACCTGGCCTCTGGTACTTTTGCCCATTCTATGAGACAAAACTTCTCCAGCTCCTTTCAAGCCGGATGGGTTTCACCACCATCACAATTTTAAAGTTAAACTACAACATTGTCAGTCGGTGTGAGGTCTGCCATTTTAGTAGAACGTTTCATCCATCAAACCATTATCAAAACCTGCTTCAGGGTCGTGGGGGGGCAGGAGCCTATCGCAGCTGTCAATGGGTGAGAGTCTGGGCAGAGCTCAGTGAGGCTACCAGTCCATCACAGAGACTATCAAGTTGAAATTAAGCAAATTCCTGGTATTTTGTTTTGTAAGTTTCATAGACATCCTCAACATGTTCACTCTGCTATGCTGCTAGTAAGGAGAAACATCACCTGGAAGAGAAGAACATTGCTTCACCTCCTTTATAATATCAACACAAGTCATTGAGAGGGATCCACTTTCAAATTATTTATCTTGAGAGATGCTACTTTATTAAAACTTAAACCTGATAATATATCATTTTAAAGTAGCTGAATGTCACACATATGGCCTTGGAAGAATGAATGAACCCGTCATAGCTGACCTTGTGGAGATAATAACCGCTGCCCCAGCAGAATTACATTTGACAGCTCAAAGGTGTTGATGCAAGTGCTGTGTTGATTTAGTCAGAAAAATCAAGTGTTACTTGAAAATATGAAAGTACTAGTAGAGGTGAAATATCACTGAAAGGGGTATTAGCTCATTTTGGTATTTGATAAATGCATTGCATTTATGTGTGCTTTCCGAGAGTATGCACAAATCTCACATTAATGCAGAACCTTTCAGTCTCTACAGGGCTTCTTTCTGTCATTGAATTACTAACACAACAATAAAAGCACTGGGGCCAACATGAGGTTCAGTATCATGGCTAAAGACATCTCAACATGTGGACTCTGGAGGCCGTGGACCACACCAATGATGATTGTTTGAAGACCCCATCTGAAGTAGCATTTAAACCACCGTGGTTCTCCTCATAAACCACATGTGGTTTTCACAAAATACTTCAAAAGCTAAATTTGCAATGTACTGTAAATAGTTGGAAATCTGTAGCTTTTCCAGCCCTGCATTCAAACTAGTGTTGACCTTTATATGAAAAGTGTATCAGGAAAATATAAGGACATTGACATTCCAGAAGCTCCTGATGTCAGCACCCTCCAGCCCAAATTAATCTGCAATTACATTTTTGGACATTGTCACAACAAACTGTGAGAGATTAGGATTTAATTCTATCAAATATGTACTGAAATAAAAAGCTCTTCATAACGTAATGCAGAAGAAACATTCTTAGGTTAGTATAAAAACGATACCAACATGTAGCATGTCCACGGCCACCTCAGTTTCATGTGTCACTTTCATGTGCTCAGAAGAAGCTGGTGTAAAGTTAAATTTCTTGTGTCTTGAAAATAAGTTGCAGTTCATTTTTTAATCATGAGTGTGTGCTTAAAGTACAGACCTTCAGCTCTAATTTGACAGTATCTTGTCATCATCGTCATCATCATCATCATCATCATCATCATCATCATCACCATCATCATCATCATCATCATCATCATCTCAGTGCTCTTAAGAATCTGTTTTATAGGAACTCGAACATAATGAAACAAGTAATAACTTTAACTGCCTCACCCTGGTTATTTTTTCTCCATTCCTTCATTGAGAAAGCAGGTAAAAAAGTAAAAACATATAAATAAATAAATAAATAAATAAATACATACATACATACATACATACATACATACATACATACATACATACATACATA
>JAOWBL010004214.1:0-11366 GCA_028564865.1 Zenarchopterus dispar | reverse complement strand
GTGTATATATATATATATATATATATATATATATTTATATATATATATATATATATATATACACACACACACACACACACGCATTACATATTTCTTTTTTTTTTTTTTTTAAAGCGAAATTACTTTTGTCCCCACAATGACCCTTGTTAGAGGAGAAACTGACTGGCTGTGAATTTTAGTCACTTGTGTTTCTGTACATGGGTTTGATGAGGAGATCAGTATGAAGTAATTGCTGGAGAGTGATTAACTGGAGATGGGAAACAGCAAGGCAATATTCAAAGTTAAAAAACTGGTCCAATGGTACCCTTAAGGCTCAGTAATTATGAAGATGCCGTGTCTCTGCTGGTTGTCTACTAACCAACTGTGATGACGAGGCTTGAGGAAGTTGATGTGCCTCTTCTAATCATCAGAGCCCAATGTCTGTACTAATCACACAAAAACTGGCATGGTACTGGCCATCTTAGTGAAGAAAGCAATCCAAAATTATGAACTACAGTTGTTGAAGTGATACTGATTTTGTGTGTAGCAGTTTTAGCTGCTTTGGTCTTAATGGTGGTAATTGCTTTTGTTTATGGATGTCAACAGATGTACTTATATAGATTGCGAAGAGCTTCATTGGCATAATCACAAAATCACAAAAATCCAAGTTTATTTGTATTTTTGGACCTCACAACATATGGCCATAGGATTTCAGTGAACAGAACAGGTGAAATTGAAACCTTTCTGATTGAATAAAAAGAGTACACTCAATGTCCAAGAAGCACAAAAGCATTCACAAAAGTATTCAGAGATGTCTTCCAATCTCTTGGTCCCTGTGTGCTCACAATAATTAACTCCTCCCTGCTGTCTCGTCAAGTCCCTGTTTATTTCAACAATGCTGTTGTCTTTCCACTTTAAAAAACCCGGGCTTGGTTCTTCCCTTCTCAGCAGCTACAGACCCATCTCTAACTTGCCATTTATTTCTAAGATCTTAGAAAAAATTGTTGCTAAGCAACTTACAGCTACCGTCCACAGAAACAAAGGTGGATGGTAACATGAGCCTTATATCATCCCAACAAGGAAACATCCCAAGGTCATCCATATTTGGGGTCGCTTTCGTCTTCAGGGAGTGGGTACACTCATAATTCTACCCTGTGACACTGCTATGAACAGTGTGTTAAAATATCCTCCAAGGGTAACATGAGTAATTTGGTGATAATCAATGCATTTTTACAGCATGATGGAGCACCATGTCACAAGGCAAAAGTGATAAAATAGTTTGGAAAGCATAGGATCTCAATTTTGGATCTGTGACTGGGAAACTCTTAAAATCTTGATGTATCTGTCAATAAAAGCCCTTAAAATTCTTCTTGTTTTTCAAAACAAATGAAAAACATGATAAATGACAATTGAAGCAACAAACTTTGCAAAAAATAAAACTTGTATCAATACATAAAACTTTAGCCAGCGACTGTAGAACATAAACTATTTTTTATGGCTCTCTTAGCTGGAAATAAGATCCTAGTTTGTAGAGCACCTTGGTGAATTTGTTCTAGTATGAAATATTTTTCATAATGCCGTTATATTACTGAATGGTGCAGTAGAACTTTGTTCATGGGTTGTAACTTTTAAGCCATTTTTATTTGAATGAATCTGATGCACTTAACTGAAACACAGTAGGGATGATGCCATAGCATCTTTAGACTAATAGGTACACTGGCACATGATCTCATTTTCTTTTGTGAACATGTCAAATAACACTCTCAATTTGGTTTTTGGCTGATTTCTTTCTTTCCTGTCCTTTTCTTTCAATTTCACAGCTATAATAGACTACATAAAAAAAATTGCTTTTACTTATGCCACAGGTTTATCTAATGTCTCTTTTCCTGTTATCCATCAGTTGCATTTTTTTTTTTGCATCAAGAGCTTGTGGACTTGGAGTAAAGATTCAACAGTGTCCCTCTGGGTATCCTGTGGGGGTGCTCCAGCAGTATGGGGTCCTATGTCTGCTTCTACTAACCATCTATGCAGGTGGAGGGAGAGTTTGGTTTGCATTTCAAACTCTGTACTAGTCTGTTGTGCTAAAGAGAGAGCTGAGCCTAAAGGCAAGACTCTCTATTTACCCGTCATTCTATGCTCAGTCTCTTACCTATGGTCAAGAAATCTGGGTAGATCACAAATACAATCAGCTGAAATGAGTTCCCCCCGCATGCTGGCTCCATTCTCCCTTAGAGATAAAGTGAGACATTCAGTTATCTAAAAGGGACTCAAAGAAGAATCACTGCTCCTCCTCAGAGAGAGGAGCAAATTGAGGTGGTTTGTGGATTTAGTTAGGAAGCATCCTGGACACCTTCCTGGGGAAGTATTTTGGGCATGTCCAACAAGGAGGAAGGCCCCAAGGCAGACCCAGGAGAGGGTGGAGAGATTATATTTCTTGGAAGAGATGATGGAAATGACAGTGCAGATAGAGGTTTGTCTCAGGACCTGAACATGGATAAGTGGTAGATAAGGGATTTATGCGTTTATTGCTGGACAAATGTGGGCTTCCTTCCTTCTAATGTTAATTTCGGAAGCATAGGTTCATTCATTCACTTATTTTCAGAAAAACTGTTGGCTAGTTTAACTGAGCTGGCTGTTTCTGTTAATCCAAAGTGAGACTCATACATAGGGCTGCAAAAATGCTCCAGGTTTACATTTAAGATTAATGTCTATACTGTATTTATGTGTTAAGTAGGTTGGGACACACTCCACGTGGTTTAAAGACTTTATGAGAAGTCAGGTGGCCTCGATTGTTAGCTTGCGCTTCATGATGCTCCCGGCATATTTATTTTAAGACCACGCTGTGAGCAATCAGCGTGGACACTTCTTCATGCTTTTCCAGTTCCTCTGACACAACTGCAGTCAATGTAGTCGGCTCCGGTCCCGGAATCAAAGCTGCCAGAAACAAAAACAACCAGCTGCAAGGCACAAGCAAACGCACATCCTGCAAACCTCACCTCCCCCAGGGCGGAGAGCTGTTGTGCATGGCGATCCATTTGATAAGTAAAGTGGTTTGATTATCTGTCTAACAAGAGGGGTTACGATAAGAACATGCACAGGCTGCAGCACTCAGAAAACATCCCCGAAAAGGTGGTTTGGATTGATAACGAATTAGTAGACTTTGAGAGGCAATTATTGCCTACTATGTAGGAAAGGCAATTTGTTGTTTTGTGCAAAACCGCTTGTTTCTTTTAATCCTGTTCACCTAGCAGAAGGAGAAGAAAAGTCACAGTTGAAAAAAGACAAGCTAACAGCACACCTCAAGATAAGTGGTAGAAAGATTTGAGATCTTTGTGTTGAGCTGACCTCAGATCATTAATGCACCACAGGAGTCATTTTTCTGAGCTGCACTGCAGCTTAGAAAAATGAAGATATGAACAAGGTGAACAGTCTGTGCATTTATTAAGTGCAAACATCATGGGTATATGATGTCAAAAGTTAGCTTGGGGGCTAATAGTAATTTGTGTTACTAAATTTGATCGACCTCTATGTACTTCCTGTAGTGTTCACAAAAAGCAGCAACCGCGCAGACACTAGATTGCTTTTACATCTGTCCAAGACATAGAATCTTTATTATTGTTGTTCCTCCAGCTGATGGCCTTCATACTAAAGATCTAATTCCAGCTCAAACATGTATGGCCAAATTTCTGGATTTTGTTCTAAAACGTAGTGTAAACTCTCAAAGGAGTTATCCTCATTGGTGAAGCATCCCTGTCTATTACAGAAAGCGTGCAGACATTTGATCATCCAGAAGAAACTTGAATGCCTGTAGGCACTCAGAAAACACTCAAGACAATGAAATTGCATTTAGGAGTCGTATTGTCAATCATGATATTCTTCTCTGTCGTTCTAAAGTAATTGCAAACGATTTGGAGGTTTGATGGATGCAAAGTTAATACAGAATTATCCTTAATAAATGTAAACGGCCATCTAATGACCTTTTTTTTTAGCTGAAAACACAAAAGAAATTCCCTCTCTCTCTCTTTTTTCATCTTTATTGAAGACGCCCATTAAACATTCCCAGATAGTGAACCCTTGGAGTTGATAGCTGGTTGAACATCCTGTCCAGTTATATTAACAGTTTAGGTTCATATTCTTGCCACTGTATTCTGAATTCGCTTTAACTTCACTCCCAGAGTGTGCAAATATAAAGTTCTTCAGTTAATTTTCTTTCACCCAAAGCCATATGCTGTATGTAACCTCTATAAATAACTGTCTAGTACATGATGACAGGAATGAAAAACATACTCAGGGGAGTAAAGAAAGAAGTGCTGAACCCAAAGGTAACACATATGCCCACATTTGCTGTTTTGCAGGCTGGGCAGATGGGGTCACGGCAAAAAGTTGCCAAAATCTGTCTAGTCTGTAAAGGATCTAATGGAAATATTCTGTCTCATGTCCTGCAGTCTGTTCAAGTGTGATGTCTCACACTTCAATCCTAAACTCATTTGATCATAAAGGACATGAGATCATAAGGGCTTGCTACTGACTGACCGAGAAAAAAGGTCAATGTTAGGATAAACCCATATGCATATGAACCCAATTTTAATGTTGAAGATGTAATTACACTGGTATTTTGAATCTGTAACAAAATGTTAAGAACATTTTGTTACAGCTTTTACATAAAATCAACAACATTTATAAGCGGCTGCTGTTCAAATCTAGCAGTAAAAGCATTTTTCTGTAAACTAGGGCTGCATGATTCTGGAAGAAATGAGAATCATGATTTTCTTGCTTATAACCAAGATCACCATTCTCTGGCATGATTTATTTATTTATTTATTTTGACAAATTGAAGCATTTACTGTAATGTCACAATAATAATGTCACAATTCCATCACAGACTATAGGCCAGTGCAATGTCATTAAATAGTTATTTGAATTTCTCTTTTTCCATACCTCTGTTTCTTTTCTTATAAATTTCAGGTTGTATTTCCTGTCAGTGATGATGTCTTTGTGCTTGATATGAAGGAACTCAATTGGATGGTTCTATTTTTTTTTTAGTATTTATTGATTGTAATCTTTTTATGGTGTAATACACATCTCTGTTGAAAATTAGACAAACAGTTTAAAATAAATAAGCCATTATTATTCAATAGCCTTGGGCTTGTACCATAAACCAAAAACAGACCAGTACAGCATGCCCAAAGTCAGCTTCGCGCATGCTCAACTCATTTGCAGGACTGTGTGGATATCTCCAGCTCTGGTTCTAACTCAGCTTTGAGTGGCTGCTGCGTGATCAAAAGGCCAACTTGAGAGCTCCTTGGTCTGGGGATCAGCGATCGCTCGCTAAGGAACATGTGAAAACAATATGTGCTTTCACGTTAGAGTCTCTGATAAGACCTGAAAATGCAGCTAGAATTGTGGCTTGAGAGGTCTGAAAACTTGCAAAGTCAATGTTTTTAAGATGGCAGCACCTTAAGTAGGCTCCAGTTCTAGTGGGCTAGCTCCACCAATGGATCGCTTCACATCAAGGAACCTTGTCATTGTTTAAGTGACAAAGCAAGAATAATGCAGTCCTTGGGTGAGTTGAGGAATGTTTGAGACATTCTGAGGGAGCTTGGAGGAAAATAGTCAATTTATTTGTTGTGCAGCTCGTGAAATAAAAAACAAAAGAATTGTTGTCAGTTGGAAATGAGATTGCATCTAGGTTTGAATTGAGATTGTGATTTTTTTAACATTTTATTTTGCAGCCCTATCGTACACCAAAACCAGCAAGGTTTTGCAAACAATTTCACAGGGAACAAAACAAAACAAAACAAAAAACAACAACAACAACAACAAAAAAACAGTGACCCCAATACAAAGTACTTTCAATAATAAATTATTTCTTCTGTCCTTATTTGTCTAGAATATCAAAGATATGAGGTCAGTAAGGATGAACATAATATGGATACAAAATGTGGCCATTTCAACAACATACACAGCCCTCAGCTTTCCCTGGCAGCCCCTGATATCTTTTGTATTAAAATATCAGCGCTAATATCTGTCAGATGTCTCCTTTAGTTTTACAAGAGGAAAATAACAATAAATCTGTTAGTCCAGCTGCTCTCACATTTTCAAAGGTCAGCCCCTATGCACACTTTTACCATTTTTTTCCCTGTTTGCTGTGAACTATAGAGTAAGCATCCGCATATATTTATTTTTTTCAGTCGATGGGACTCTTGCTGATATTGTTAGTTTCCATGCTTGGGTACTACTTTCAGAGCTTGAGTTAAACAGTGAGCCTGTGTCCCGCTCACTTGGCATTCCAGTGACATCAAGGTCAAGGCTAATTTGATTGAAGGGGGATAAAATATATTGAAATAAGAAAAATACCCTTGCCTGTGGGAAATCCAGGGCCTCCTGTTGCCATGGACCTTGTCCCTTCTTCAGGAGACAAAGGATGGAGAGGTCAGTCTTCCAGCGTGACCCTGAAACTGCTTCATCAAAAAAGACCCGAGCGAGTCACCTCAAGTTCAGGCAAGCTTTGCTGATCAGCATGCACCAACAGACAAACGTGTGTGATGCATTAATGGGTTCTTTCTAGGCTTTCTTTTTATCGATGCACTGAATAACAACACTATTAAAAATCAAACCAGACTTTTATTCCTCTGACTAAGTCCAGTTTTGCGATTCTGGCTTGGAAACATTATCAAACTAGCAAAAAGTGATTTGATACAAAATAAACACAGATCACACCCTTGGCTTAACAACTCGTGTCTACTTTTGTTTACTGTCAAAGTCTCTGCTTCCATGGTCAGCCCTGGTTCCGTAACAGTGTCATAGCTGCAGATTCAAGCATCTGCTCATGCTCCCAGAACAAGGCTGGCTGAAGCTGCTGGGTCATAAAACCCTGTCAGAGTGAATAATGAGGCGGTTTCCAAGACCGCGTCTGTGCCAGACCACGCAGGTGACGTGCTGAGGGCAAAGCATGCTGGGAGCCGCGTGGTTCTGTCGTCAGGCTGAGCGGTGCTTTGTCATCTGGTAAAGCTGGCCTGTGAGCGCACTGAAGGGTTTGAGCTGTCATGAGACTCGGGGGTGGCCAGCACCCCTTCATGATGTCAGATAAACACTGGGAAGTGGAGTAGCGCGCGCCGCCACGAAACAGACTGGAAGTCACTGGGAGGGATTCAGAAGAGAGAGCCGAGAAAACAGAAGGGCATGAGAGAGTCTGGGTTGTGAACTCTCCTTCAGTTTTTCTTCCTCTCTGTTTTATTCTTCTCATTTTGCTCCAGCAACCCTGTTGGAAAAACCAAGCCTCTTCAACAACCCATTAGACACTGAGGTTTTCAAGCGGTCGAAGGCGGTGAGAGCCTGCTCGTTATTTCGCCTCCATTGTCAACGAGAACACGAGGTTTTTCTCAAGCGAGTGCATCACTTTACAGACAAGGTTATGTACAAAGTTACGACCGCTGTTGAAGCTTCAAATCACCCTGTAGTGGGCAAGAAAGCACAGTAAAAAAACGACGACAACAAAGAAAAAAGCCAAACATGGCTGTCAGGGAACTGTGTAAAACATGGTTTCATTTCTAAACGCTGCTCAAATCTAAACATGTTTTCTAGCATGTACACAAAACAACATCTATTTTTGTCTCCAAACCCTTATTTTGGGTCGGCCTTTTTAAAAAATTAGTGTAGCAGATATTTGCACTGCTAAGGCATCAGCGCATTAGAGCATAGTCTTGCAGCAGTCAGTGAAACCTTTGAATAATAATCTTGGATACAGCTTTCTATTTTGACCAGCAAACTTGTAAAACAGCTGCTTTTATAGAGGTCTGCACACCTACTGCTGATCATTTCATCAAAAGCTTATGAGAAGAAGCGCCTGGTTGCAACGCACGCTCTTAGATCCTATGGAAGCAGCGAGGTGGGTACTTAGTATTGTCCACGTTTGTTTTCTCATGATTTTTCATAAATCATAAAATGTCATAAAATGACGAGGCAAAAAGAAAAAAATTGTCATTTCTCATCTGGGGTTGCATTTTCCCAGTATTGGAGTACCGACATTTGCAAAACACATTTCAATGATCCATACAATTTTATTCATGAAGGTCTGCAGTCGGAACGTGCATCTAGTATAGATAATTAAAGTTAATGCTTGTTTTTATGGTATGCGTAAGAGAGGTCATGATGGAGGAGAGACAGTTTCCTCTACTTGTATTAACTTTTTTTTCTGTAGCTGGGATTTTATAAGCACTTTTCACTTAAGTTGTTCCCAGCCCAGAGGTGATTAATGGAAAGATCACAAAGGTAAACAACAACCACTTCTAAATGCCTGGCGGGTTTTCCAAGAAGTCAGGTGGTAGTTTCAGGTATAGCCAAATGTTATATCTCAACTGTTCACAAGGGTTTATTTATTGGCTATATATTTGGTCACATGTGAAGCTGCATGAGGACCCAAATGCAGAACACAGTAATCCAGGAAGGATAAAGACAATCAGTAACACAACCCCTGTGTGGCAGGAAACACAGACTGGAAACAAAACTAAACAGAATTCCAGATGAAGAAAGTGCCTCATAAACTAGGAGTTATGTCCGAGATCTAAAACACAGAAATCCAAAGGAAAAGATTAACAATTAAACAAAGAAGCAAGGAATACAATAAAACAAAAACCAAAGATGAGATCAATGCTAAAACAAGGCACATCAGCTGTGATACCTCTTGATAAAATACATTCATGTTTCATGGTTTTAAGGAATAGTGGCAAAGATGAAGATTGGCATTTTCACAATTGTTGTAAAACAGACATTACTGAGTTTATGTTGCACATTCCTAAATGCCTTAAGTATCATGGTCTTTAACGCGGGTTACACTGAAAATCTTTTCATTTGTTCTGGTTTCCTGTAAATAAAGATTCAAACAAATGAAAAAAGTACAAATCTAATTTTTTGATAGTCTCCTAAAATCTCCTAAACTTTCTGGAAATGTGGTTTGTCACTGGGCCTTTCTTGCTCATGGTTGAACAGCTAATGGCTGATAGCTGCTGAGGATGCTCAGATACCGGCACATTATCTAAAATCTAAACTGTGTTTAATTTTTTTTTTCCTAAAACAGCCCTTTTCATGAAACGCCTTTTGTATTAAGCGTAGAAATAAGCATTTGGCTGAGTGTATGCATCTGTGATGTGTTCACGAGCATCATAATCTTCAGGAGTCCAAGTCAAGTCACTCAACTTTGAATCGAGTCAAGTCCAAGTCTAGTCCACTATAGATCCAAGTCATCTCCACTTCAGTTGACACAGCCATGAGCTTTTAAATGCATGTATAGTTTTTGGAGCACATTTTAAGCATATCTAAGGATAAATGATCCTGTACTGAAATGTTTTTTTTTCCAGTGACTTACAGTGAAATCAAGAGAACTTATATTTACTAATAAACAGTTTAACTCAAAGACCAGTTGCACCACTTGATGATGGTAACATAGCAGAGACATGGTGTTTAGTCCCATTTTAACATCACTTACTCACAGTTGCAGCTTTGTACAGCAGCATGTGATGGGTATGTGAAAGAAGAAAACAAAAGTAAGTTTTAATGCTGGTCTATTCGTCATTAAGCCCCCTGCACACAACTAAAGAGAGTTTTCTCCATCCCTCTGCCCCAGTTTTCTGGTCCACAGGTCAGGCCTCTTTTCTTCATTTCACTTTATGGTATGGTGACACTTTTTCACCAAACTGACTTTCACTGAAATTATATTTCAGTTACATTACCAAGTTACATTATCAAGTTGGTAGCTCACCTCTGATAATGTAAATCAAATTAGTTTCATCCATCAGTTCTAGACTGCAGTAATGATCCATCAGAGACATATAAAATCTAAATTAGGGCACCATGTTTAGTTTTAGTCGGAAGTCACGTAGTCTCCTTGCTTGCAAACCTATTCCTGAAGCATGAAGCCCAAAGTTTTCCATGCATGATCCATTATTTTCATTGATACAACTGTGAAACTGTGAAGATTATATTAGAAGATTAGTAATGCTTTATTATTATTGCACCGACTGTGGTGTAATAATCCAGTGAACCTTCCCCCTTCGAGGTGGACCAAATGCAATTTGTACAAACTAATACTTTCCCAAGAAACTTGATGAATTATGAAGGGAAGAAAGTTATTTTTAACGTCAACCATCCTTTCCTACAAGTGTAGGCAGTATTTTGGACATAGTGACCATACAGAAAGAGGATTTGCTGGATGGCAATGAGAAATGTTTTTAACTGAATGCTGCTGCAGCATTCATCACTGCAGGAGATCGTAAGTGAAGTCCAATCAAAAGAGAATCGAAGCCCACACAGGGAGCTTGAACCCTCATCATCCCTCAGCGTGAAGCCGCACAGAGATGTGCAGCTCTTAAAAAAAACTCTTAAATTTCTCCTAGACTTTGAATGTGACAATCCACTACCATCACAGTCATGTCTGAAGTGTTTCTGGCTTGTTAAAGATAAAGAAATTCAATTAAACCGAACCTTGTTACAGAATGCCTCATCACAGCCTCCTAAACCTCAACACCTGCTTCCACAAAGGTCACTCAGCCACAGGAAGAAGGAAGACTAAAGCTCCGAATTGGCTCAAAATAGTCCAAAACAGTGCTGGAGACAAATTACAAGTCCGTGTGATATTCACCACAACAAGTGAGCTTCAGATGAGCCCTTGGAGATAAAAGAAATAAGTCTTACTTCATTAAAGTAGCAATATCAGAGACTGACGTTCAAATATCAACTCCTAATGAGATTTGGGGTAAAAAATAATTTTGAAGCTGGATCATTATGTCTTGAGAATGAAACAAATGACAGTCAGAAGACAAAGGAGATTCATTATCTCAAAACAAGTCAGATAAAATAATGGAGGGTTTGTATAAAAATGCCAACAAAGAAAATGGTGTGGAGGAGGAGAGGAGAAGTCTTTTCACAACACAGTAGAAGCCAACGTGATATTTTCCCGCCTCAGATGTACACAGGGCCATGGCGCGGTGGTTGTGTGAAGAATTCTTATCAACTACTTTGGACACACTGCAGAGCCCAAAGTAAAAGCTACTCTAAAGCTTTCTCCTACTTTTTTTTCTCCTTTTTCCCTTTTGTCAGAAAAACACCTTTAAAATTTATTTTTACAGGAAAAATACCACCTGTACCCACACTTGACTTCTTCCTGCACATCAGTTTTGGGTCAGCTGAAAACATCAGTAATAGGACATATCTATTTGAGTTTCAGTAAGGCGAGATCGTGTGAGTGAGTTCACTTTCTGCAACGCTGAAACCCATACAGCTACATGGAATTTAGCCATAAATCATCAGTTTCAGAGAATCAGAATCAGAATCACTTTATTGCCATTGCCAGTAAACAGGTTTACAGACTAGGAATTTGCTCTGATGTAACG
>JAOWBL010004213.1:0-11367 GCA_028564865.1 Zenarchopterus dispar | reverse complement strand
CCTGGGCCATGTGGTCAACTAGAACACGAACTGACTATTTAAATGTTTTAATCAGACTGTGGAGTCCACAAGCAAACTTTATCATGGAAATCAATCCTAAACTCTTTCTACCAAAAATGTGGGAATTGTAGGTTAAATAGTGCCAGCACATGTTGTGTGTATTAAGGATGTTTTATGCTTCACAAGAGCAGAGATTTGTTCTCCCTTCCAGATCTTGCTCTCAAAGAAAGAGCCAACATCCAACTTCCAGACTGCTAGAGGCTGACTGTAAACACGAGTCAATCTCCACCGACCTCCATGTTAAAATATCCAACGTTAGAGCAGAAATAAGCATATTTACAATCTGGTTCAAAAAACTGTTTTGGTCTCAATTGATTGATTTCACACATATGACAACTCTGAGGGGGTTAAAAAAATTGTACTATCTTAGGAGAATTTATATAAAACACTACATATATTTCTAATATGATTAACTGATCGATGGCTCAGCCAATGGCTACCCACTTCACTTCCTCATCTGTAATCATCATACTACCATGTTTAGTGAAGCAATCAAAAGGAGTCCTCCATTGTCCACAGGATTGAATTTAGAGTAACCAACCAACCTAACCTGCATGTTTATAGACGGAGGGAAGAAACCAGAGTTCCTGCAGAAAAACCTCATGAGCACATCAAGGGAAACTCCACGCAGAAAGTCTCCTGCCGGGATTCAAACCTGTGAGACATCAGTGCTAACCACCACAACACCATGATGCCCCGCAGCTCCATCAAATCAAAATGAAAACCGCATCAATAATACCAAGAATTAGTGAAGATAAATGTGTGTTGTTTGGTGTTGTGAGAGCATGGGGTTCTCCCAAAGGGCCACCAGTCCCTGTTAAAAAAATAATAAATCACCTACTGACTGCTGGCGATGTGAATCACACATCAAAGAAAACATAATAAGCTTCAAAATTGATGGCAAGTAATTAATCCTCTATGGAACATCAACCCTGAGAACAAGAGCTGAAGAAAATAATGAATAGAAACCAAGAGTCTAATTCTGCTACTTGTTTTTCAAACAAGACAAGAACCCACTGCCAGAAAGCAACACATTAGGTCAAACTGGCCCTTTGTGGATTAAGTGTGTGTGCTGTTGTTTACGCTGAATACTTAAACACTGTTTATACCCACACAAACTTGCTGGTACCCCTCCATTAAAGAAAGGAAAAAAAATAGTCACCGAAATAACTTGAAGCTGACAAAAGTAACAAGTTACTGTATATAGACAAACAGAAATATGACATTGCTTGTGAATTGTAGTTCAATAAAATCATCAAAAAAGTAACTAACAACTGAAACTGGCCCTGACAAAAATGTTTTTCAATGTAGTATTTATTGCACTTTTGTTTTTCAATCCTATTCAAAAATTTCAAATTCAAAAGTATTTTAGTAATGTTTGAAGGTAAATTAAGTGTAGCAGTTGTCATGATTTAAGTCTCTTAAGGGTTTTAGCTGCGGGCAGGAAGGATCTCCTGTAGCAGTCTGTGTTGCAGCAGATCTGAAGAATCCTCTGATGAAGATACTGTGTTACTAAACTGTGTTGTGAAGAGGATGCTCAGGGTTGTCCGTGATCTTCCTCATTTTATGAAGTATCCTCCTTTGCAGCTCCAGAGGCTCCAGAACAGATTCGGGCTTCTTCATCAGTTTTTTTAAGTCACTGGCTCTCATGCTGCTCCCCCAACAGATGACTGCAGATGTGACTGACATCTCCATGACAGACTTACAGAAGGCATAGGCACAAACACTGAAGGACCTAAGCTTCCTGAAGAAGTGAAGTCTGCTCCATTCTTTGTTATAACCAACATCAGTGATACATCTCCAGTTCAGTCTGCTGTGTAGAGGTATTTGTGCTTCTTCACCACCTCCACTTCTTCTCCCATGATGGAAAAACTATTTGACTTAATCCTGGTACTCCTAAAATCCACAATCATCTCCTTACTCTTGTTCACGTTCAAGATGAGATGATTGCTCCCACACTATGACACAAAACACTCCCCCAGTTCTCTGTGCTCAGTCTCTTGTCCATCATTGTCCATCACTGGTACACCTCACAACTGCAGAGTAATCTGAGTGAAAAAACAAAACAAAACAAAAAAAACAGAATTCAGGGCAGGAAACACTACAGACAAGCAGAGAACAAGGGAAAGACAAAACAATACATACACAGAGACATGCTGGGGCTGATGAGACACAAGTACAAAAGATCAGGGCAGATTGGGCAAGGGAAGTAAAACAGGTAAACAAAACCAGACTTTCAAAATAAAACAGGAATTACTCAAAATCAAAACCCAAAACTGTGACACAAAGTTTTATTCTTAGCTATTCTTGTGTGTTTTTAAGCTGTGTGTTTTGGGTCATTATCCTGTTGAAGGACCCAAAACCTTCAACCAAGACCAAGTTTTCTGACACAGGGGAGCACATTTCACTCCAGAACCACCTTGATAATCTTGAGATTTCATTCAACAAACTCAAGACATCCTGTACCAGTTGCAGCAAAGCAGCCCCAGAACATAATCAAGTCTCTTCCATATTTCACAGTAGGTACAGTGTTCTCAGATACAGTTGGACTCAACTTTTCCTAGTTTCAAATTATTTCAGTGACCTTTGTGGGTTTTCCTCTTTCTTTTGTAAAGGGGAATCAACCAATTTGTTCATGTCTGCATATCAGTATTAACCAAGATATTTGCCAAGTGTGATCCTCGTGCTCTTTCTGGTTCCAGATAATTGTAAGCTTCTTAAAATGAAAACAAACTTGATTATGTGATACTAGACATGTTCTGGTGTAATGAGGAGTCATGCTGCAAACTCAGTCCCTGCTTGTTTATTATAGTCTGGCCTTGAGCCAGCTCCTGTCGACTCATCTAATTATTTCTGTAAACCATTTAGCACAAAACAAGTCATTCATTAATTTGCCTTTGATTGTTGTGGACTCTTGAGGATAGATTACGTTTATGTAAATAGCTTCTTGCATTTTCAAAGTCATAATAGGTGCCTTTAACCATGTGGTTTATAGTGTCATTACCTTTCCAGCATTAATTGCTGCTGCAGCCTCCCCTGTTGGAGTTAAGTGAAGAAAAACAAAGAAGGCTGGTCAGGTTATGTCTACAGTCCCAGTCACATGTACTTAAAAACATGGCCGCCTGTGGTTGATTCTTTCCTCCACTCAGAATTAATAAGAAATCACTTTCTAAAAATTTTACAATAATAAGTTACACAATCAGTGGACCACATATGCAAACTGGCAAATAACTTACAGTTAGATCCAGAAATGTTTCGACAATACCAGAGTTTTTATGATTTTGTCTTTATAATAATAACAATGTCAGTGTAAATCATAGTTTTTCATTCTTGGACCAGACTCTGAGTTTCTTCTCTGGAGAAGTTTTCACCTCAACCAACTTCAGTTTTATCTTCAGCACCTGAAAATAAAATTCTGTTGAGTTGAGAGCAGACGACTGACGACTTGGAAGTTGAAAAATACAACGTTGTTATAATTCTCTGTCTTCAAAATGTCTTGACTTGCTTTTTCTGTGTTTAGGGTCATAATCCATCTATCAGAAGGACAGCCATACATGTCCATACCATAACACTACCTCCACCATGTTTGACGCTTGATGTGGTTTGGCTTGTTTCTTTCCTGCATACTTTAATTTCCCATCATTTTGATTCATCTTGGTTTCATTTACCAAAGAAAACAGATTCTCTGGGAGGGATATGGGACGCTTTTCAAATAATGTTTTGCATTCAAGTGTAATCTTGCGTTCTTGTTCTTGAATACTATAAGTGGTTTGCACACTGTTGTAAACCCTCTGTAGATTTTGACACTGATGCAGAGTACTTTCCACAGTATTCCTGACTTCTGCTGAAGTTGTTAAGAGGTTTTTCTTGACCAGTCTTCATCAATCATCCTGTTTAGTTTCTTTCATGGTCTTCCAGTCCTTTTGATATTGTCAAGCATTTTTTCTTTCTTTTTTTTAAAAGAAGTATACCAAACTGTCCATCAGGCACACATATGTCTTTAACTCTCCCTCTTCTAAATTTATATTTTTTTTGTCTTTTTTTTCTAGTCTAATAGTTGTTTCCCTTAACCTTCACTTGTACCAAGACCTCATTGGACTTCATATTGGCAGCTCCAGTCAAAGAACTGCTAAATGCAGATTCAATACCTGATCATTTGTCTTGAAGTAAGAAGACAATGGTGTGTTAACTTCTTTATAATCAGTTTTTTTAAATAGCCTTTGACAGTGGATGGGTTTTAATTGAAATGAATGCAATTTCTAAATGGTAAATGACATATTTTTGAATATCTGAACTTAAAGAAGTGTTGCTTTTTTGATTGTTAAAGCAAAATCATCAAATCTCTAATACTTCTGGATCTTACCATATATCTTTCAATCTCTGCAGTGCACAACTATAAAATGGTGCTGGAAATCTATGCAAATCTTGTTCTTAAAGAAGATAAAGACTACGGATTAAAGATGGGAAAACAAATATACTTGATAACTGAAACTGTGACATTATCTTTATTCTTCTACGATCATTATAGCTAAATGGGCTCCAAAAACTTTTGTCAGTCAGCACAGTCTGTCACCACATCCAAAGATATACCAAATCTATACAGAAATGCTGCCACATTCTTCAGATATGAGCTCATCTCAGATGGACAAAAAGACAGCAGACACATCTTCAGTGGTTAGATGAGCATACAGTACATCGAGTTTTGCATGCCAGTGATGAAAAACACTGTCCAGGCTGTGAACAATAAAAGGTGCAAAAAAACAGCTATGACGGTATGGGGATTTCATGACTTACTCACATATTTGTGAAGACACTTTTGATACAGAGGTGGACATTGGAATGTTGTAGAAAAAAAGTGCACTGTCACATCTTTCCAAGGCTTCCCATTTCCTGTTTTGCCGCTGACAAAATTCCATTCGATTTTACCCAGAACTTTGTTAGCAAGTCCAACATGGGACTTCTGAATATCGGACACTAAATGACTGCAGCCTACATGGCTTTGTAACAGCTGGATATCAATCTGAAAGGCTGCAGGCCAACCTGAAGAGTGGATCAGCTGGAGGAGCTGATCGTGACGAAGCCCCAGGGGACTGCAAGGCTGCGTTCATTTAGCATCAGCTTGTCAAGGATATCTCTGCGGTCATTTACCACCGGACTGTCGAGGATCCTGCTCAGTCAGAGTTCTCCCTGTCCTTGTTTTCATTCCAGCGTCACTTATTTCTGATGTCATTTAATTTTGCTGGTGACATCAGAAATGAGAATGGACAGATTAAATCAGAATAAATGTCATGTAACACTAGTTAACAGGTTGACATGAGTTAAACCAAACTAAAACAGCCGGTGGCCTCCAAGCATGCTTGTTTTACCCATTTTTGGATCAACAGGGACTAGGCCAGGGGTTGGCCTAGTCCATTACAAGCTGGGTGTCATTACAAGGGGCTGTCCAATTCTTTTTATCCCATCTACGGATGTCACCATCAGCTGTAAATCTGAATACTTCAATGAATGGGGGAATTTTATGACCTGTAGACTCTCCCAAGCAAAGTGATTGTGTTGTGTTACATCAGATGTTTTGATATGGTAGAGACTTCAAAAACCCAAATAAATGGTGTCAAACACAGAAACTTACCCTTTATAATGTATACTATATGACGAAGAGAAGAACGAGACAAAATAAAAAAAACAGTTCATAGCATGTTCTGTATGTTGTCCAGTAGTTGTCATTATTACATAATATGCCACTGCAAAAACAAACCAGTCACCTGACTGTTCTTGACTGTAGTGGAGCATTGCATTATGGGATGTAGAATGTGAGATGGACTGGTCAGTTGGACATTAGTAATTTTCCTTGAAGTACCACATCATCCAGGTATTTTTTGCATGCTGCATACCATATATGACATCACACTCTGGTAGTATCGAATGCATTTCTGAAAATTCCACCATCTTATCTAAAAATGTTTACTTCTGGCTTCAAAGGGTGGTCCAATTAACTGAATTACTGTCAAAGTGAGTTTCAAAAGTAGAGGACATGCTCTGCGGCCAGACGGCACAGCCTGGCTCCAGCGTTAAGAGGCTCATGAGGAATTTTAACTATCAGAGAGTTCAGGTGTCAGTGAAACACCCAAGAGTTCATTACACACCTTTATTCCTCCACCACCACTATTTCATCCACCACCAATGATAGCTGAGATAGACTCCATCCCCCTTTGTATAAAGAACTAAATACAGAGGACCTGTTTAAATCAAACCAACACTAACTTTATCAGAGTTGTAAAAAAGTGATGGTTATTCATGGCAACATCATCCCTCCATCATTGTTCTCTAATGCTTCTACAGGGCTTTGTTACCCTATTTTAGATCTAGTGTACAATGCTCACGGATAGTTGTAGAGATGCTTCTTTGGTACCACCATTTAGCTGTGATGGGTTTTTTTTCATGTCCTTGTCTTTATTCTTGAAGTTCACTTGTACTCCTCTACATCCCTTTGCCCTCTCTTGTCTCTCTCACACTCAGCCTTCCTATTGCAGTCAGTTTCCAAGTCCTTCCTCTCTGAAGCAGAGCTCCAGAGCCCTGGAGAGCAGACGTAGAAGTGATGGCATGTCATCGCTGTCCCATATCAGTGACTCACTGAGGCCCATGTGACCCAGCCTGTCACCGGCCTGTCGCTCTCTCTTGCTGGGCCACTTGGCAGTACGATGTCTCACCAACTTGCTGTTGTTAACGCCAGCTGAAAAAAAGAAATCCTTACCTCTCGTGCCTGTTGGATCAAAAAGGAAAAAAAGAGAAATACCTGTCTCTCTTTTTGGATCATCTTCAGTATAAAATATGAGACTAAATCTGTGGCTTTATGTTCATGAAAGTCTGACCTACAGTAAGATATAGAGTTCTCTGAAGTGCCATAAACACTTTCTTACCATAAAAAGGGACTATTTAAAGCCTGATTTGCAAACTGTTATTTGTACACAGAATAAAGAAGACACTCGTATATTACAAAAGAAATATATTAACTTACACTTAAATCCAGAAAAGGAAAGATCTATATGACCTGGCACCTGCCAGGCCCTATAAAGGTCAAATTAAGAAAAGTAATACGAATGAAACATTTGAATTTGTGACTTAAGGAAAGTCAGAAGTAGTAGTTTGGATGACTGAATTTCTTTGATCCTGATCTATAGTGATAGATATTTTTAGACACAAATATTATGTAAAGCCACCTCCAGGGCTTGTGTTAGTGCCATTAGTAATCATTAACATCTTTGTTCTATGAATTTTTAGACAGAGACTTCTTGCAAAGTCAATGGAGTTACTCAGTGACAGGATATTTAGTGATAGTGACGCCTATAAAGGAGTCATACAGGACATGCATTAGTCACAGAGTAGCATGCTGCAATCAATTAAACCCCTGAAATCAAATTACATTCATAAAACATGTAATCAACATGTAAAGTCCTGCATCTGCCAACGATCCCTCTCTTTATCTCACCTGAAAGTCATTACAGACTCGACAGTCAAGGTGAACCTCATTCATCTTCAGTGAGAACCTTCTCACCTCGTCAGAGAGAGAAAATGCTGAAAAGGACTGATCCACAGAGAAAATAAACTTGGACTTTTAGAAGATTTTTTGTTGTGCATACGGTACTTAAATATGGATGTTTAGTTGTTATTGTTGTTTTTGTTGATAACTAACCATCCTATATATAAGTCACCTGTCAAAAAGCAAAACTGATGGTAAAAGTAAAAGTTTGCAATATATATGAGGAACTGACCTTTTTATAACAGGCTCATGAAACCTGATGAATGACCCGAGCTTCTGATGGCGGTCTGGCATTTATGATGCCAATTGACTGGAATCTAATCTTGGTCGCAGATTGACCTCTAAGTCCCGCGGTGCACAGAAATGCCTTAAAACGACCAGTCGCTGCGACCTGCAGCCGCTCTAGTCAATCAGAGCCGTCCCACCAGAGGTACCACAGGAGATCGAGCCGGCTGGAAGTGGGTCACCATGAGTGGACGCTGCTTTGAACATCAACATCGCTTTAACCTGTGAATTCTGTAGGTAAACAGTTCAGAGGGTGTAGAAGAGATTCGAACCCTGTACGGGGAGACGTTTCGTTTAGAAATCCCCAACCAGTCTTTATAACCAATCTTTATCTTGATTCACTTCTGTTTAACTGCTTAGCTCATGGTATTACATTTCAGTCTTGTTTTTTACAGTTTAACTTTAAGTAGTTAAGCAGTTTTGAGGACTAATCCTTTGACTGAATAAAGAATAAATTACTGGTGACAAAAGCCGTGTACCGATTACTGGTTGCTCAAAGCTAAACGGTGCTGTTACCAAAATATCTGCTGTAACTCTTGTTTCTTTATTTTTTTAAATTATTTTTAGTAGAGGAGACACACACGCTTAAGACCTGTACTTAAATTCAATCATCAAATCACAGAATGGCAAAGTTAACTTGACAAGTCTTACCTCTGAAATGGACACGTCATGTTCTCTCATTGAACTCCTGACCGTTTCATCCAATACATCTTTTGGGAATTTTACACACTCAGAGCTTGAGATGTCCATTTTTTTTTAAAATAAATAATGGCAGAATTGGCAAATTTAGCAGTTATGTCTGAGGACATGATGTTTCTCGGTTGTCTTTTCATGCACATGTTTCAGTGTTGGTTGGTGGTTGAAGCATAAAGATTATGAGCCTGAATAAGCATGACGCATGTGGAGTACTGGGTGATGCAAAGATCCTGTCATAAATATAAATGTTTGCAGAGTGAAAGAGAGAGAGAACAGTCTTCATTCTTCACCCTTCACTGCTTTCATAGCTCTTATTTGATTAAGTTCAGTAAGCAAGCATCACTTTGATTTCAGTAAACTGATGGGAAGTTTCGAGGCATATTCTCTGGTCTTGAAATGTAACATTACAGGAACATGCAAGGATTACCAGAGTTGATTGTTAGTAGAGGAAGCAGAGCTTCCATTTTTAGAAACTTTTTAGAAACATATATAATCAACTACAAAAACAGATCACTCAAACTAGAGCAGAAGAGATGCTTTTAATAATTTTACTTTTGCTGGTGGGCATGGCTGTTTGTGTAACAGTTAATCTGAAAAACATTCATCCAGTATATTTGTGACAGGAACACACAGTTTGAATCTATGTTTGTTGGTTTTGACCTTTGGTATTTTTCTTTTTTATTCAAGTACAGGATTGTTAGCCTAGCCAGTCATCCTTATTCTTTTCTTCTTCAACAGAACAAATTAGTATGGATCCTCTAGTTTCAACTTTAATATTCAGGGGGCTACTAACAGGGTCAGAGGAAGCTGCCTCCAGATGCCTTTGGACAGGCATACAACCAATCAGAGAAACCCCTCCCATTCAGACATCTTTACCGGTACAAAACATACCAAAAGAAATGGCTGTTACAGAGAGGAGTACCAGACCCAGGAACACAGAACTGTTGTGAGGTGAACTGGTTTTACTGGCTAGGCTACTGGTTTGTAAATCTGTGACAGATGCTGCTATCACTCGAGAATTCATATCCTTTTTATCATAAGATTTTCCAATAATGTCTAATTTTATATAATGGTTTTTTATGCCTTAAACGTAAAGGTTAGCTTCATTGTGACAATATAATTTACAAAAACACCCTTCCAGCCTTTACCCAACAACAAAACTCAAGAACAGAGGAAAAGAAAGAGATTATATTACACATTAGTGTCGACTTTACAGCTGAGCTAAGCACTGAAAAGTATATTTAAAAAAAGCTTCTTGAAAATATCAAGGATATTTGTTATTCATTGCTATCAAGGGGTGGACACAACAGTAGACATGACTAAATTTTATGTAATTTATTCATCGGCCTTTCACGTTTCAAAAAGCAATAGCTTTTCCTTCATTTTGACGACGTGAGAGCATTGTAGCCACAGCAATTATTCTGGGAAATGTCATTATTGGTGACTAATATAACACCGGGAAGTGATATCTCAAAACTCCTTCACATTTAACTGTGTGAAGTGTATAATTAAAATATGTTGGCATTCATATTGTGATAGAATAAAGCCTAAAGCAAGAGATTATTTAAGAGTGAGCAGAGTGTCACTGATTGTGGTTTTAGTGACGTCCGATGAGTTCAGGATGTCGAAAGGAAGTCAGGTGATGGATACGTCCAAAGCCAGATAGGTTTTTTTTTGTTTTGTTTGTTTGTTTGTTTTTTTAAGCGCAATTTTTCCAAGTGATCTGGCAAAACAAAGTTATGAAAAAAGAAAAAAATGATAAAAACCTGTCATGAAACCATTTGCTTTAAGGTTTCAGTTGAACAGTTTCCAGATAAATGACGACACTAGAAAATCTTAAAACTGTTACTTGTTGTCCTTTTTTCTTTTTTTTTTTAAACTTTTTTTCCTTCGGATCATTAGGTTCCACATATTGATTTGGGATAAGTTTTTACCCTGGATACCCTTCCTGACTGTCCCCACCCTCATTTATTCCCATTTATCTGGGCTTACCAAGGGACTCTTGGGTATATGATGGATGAAGGAGCTGGAGATCAATCTGGGATCTTTCCAGTTAGAGAGCAACTACCAAAATAATCTTTGCAGATGTCTACCATAAATGTGCTTTTAAAAAAAGTTTTCCTTGTTTTAATTTTTATAAATAAATAAAGGCCATTGAGGTTTGCTTCACTAGTCTTTCATAACTTTTCCAACATTTATTTCAATGTCACAAAAGCAGCTCTCAAAGTGTGAGTTAATACTCATTAAAACCTAATCTGAAACATCACCTTTCGTCTGGCTTTGTTTGCACTCGACACTTTTAAAACTGAAACTATTGTTTGTACACAGAATGGATTTTGATAAACATGCTCATTCATTTGGAGGCTATGAAAGTTATTCATCTGTATTTTTATACTGAATTTGAAAAACATAACATGTAATATAGGAGGAACCGAAGGTTGTTGTTGATGTAATGCAGAGGTAGGAGCTTAGGCAGGCGTGGACACACCACTGAGACTGTGATTGATGGAAACACTTCTGAGTGTCTGGGCAGCCGGCTCTTACTGCCAACAATCTGCCATCGACACAAACCCACATCCTCCACTCACAGATTTACTCTCCTTCACAGACGCCAGTGTCACAGAGACTGCCATCGCTGTTTCTCTTGATACCATCTTAATATTTCATGGCAGTTAAAGCTGAAACAAATCCTCTGCTCATCTATTTCTTGTCTAAGCATATATATATATATATATATATATATATATATATATATATATATATATATATATATATATATATATATATAT
>JAOWBL010004212.1:0-11368 GCA_028564865.1 Zenarchopterus dispar | reverse complement strand
GCTTATATATTTATATATAAGCTTTTTAGGGGGAAGAAAAGCACTAAATATATATATATATATATATACACACACACACACACGCACAAAGTGATAGACAGCTAGACAGTTTTATTTCTGACTTTTGAACACATAACAAAATCCAACAAAAAAAAAAACTCACCATTGCAGTTTATAAATCCACCACAATTTAAAATGTATGCAGAGATCTTTTCAGTGTTTCCAGGACCAAGAAGTATATATTGTATTGCTATTCACTATAATTAGATGTTTAATTCATTATCTGATGCCTAAATCGAAATATATATTTCCTCACCACACCATTAAATGTATGTACATTACGAGGCACAAACACCTCACTTGCACTCGTCCATCTTGGTACAACTCTAAACGTTTCAGTGAAGGTCACCTGAAGTCCTTTGTTTTGCTTTACTGTTACTACACAGGAGTAAGCTGTGAAGACTGGAGTATAAAATGCTTTAAAAAGGGCAGTTTTGACAACATTCATACATCTCTAAACATATAAAATTTGCTTGCCAGCATATTTGATTTTGCATACAGTTTGATGCTGTCTCATCATCATCATTATAACCTTTAATTACGTGACCTGGATGTCTGACTTCGCTCACTACCCTTAACTCCTGATGCAACATGAAGAATGAAGGAAATTTTAGTTTTCGGTCCTCATTTGCTATAACTATCATAATTGCACTCTTTTCAGTGTTAAAGATAATTTCAATCCGTATAACATAGCTTAAGCAGAGTCTTTGTAGGTATAAACCAGCACTACAGGGTCAAAACACTACCAAACTCCCTGTGTGTGTGCATGTGTGTGTGCACATATGAAAATATGGAGGTTAACAATAGGAGCTCCAGTTTCATGTGTAGTAAATGGATGTTACAATTATAATTGTTATTTTTTTTTAAAGTTTATTGATAGTGGCATGACTCAGTGGGTTGGTGGTTAGCTGTGTTCCCTCACAGCCAGAAGGTTACAGGTTGGATCCCAGCTGGGGCTTCTATTTATGGAATTTGGATGTTAATAATAACGTGCATCTCTAAACTACAGAGCAGCTTAGTTAAACAGGAGCATATAGTGGCAGGAAAAAGTGTCTGAACTTCTTTGAGATGACTGCTTTTCTGCATTACTTTGCCATAAAATTTGATTCGATCTTCATTTTAAGTGACAATAGTAGATTAAGAAAGGTGCTTTAGCTGATAAACAAATATAATTTATTGTGTCTTTATTATACATTCACAATGCTAGAGGAAAAACTAATTAAAGCCTGAGATTAAGTACTTAAAGGAAAGATTAACTGGAGCCAATTTGCTCATCTGGAAGCAAATATAGGAAATAAGTTTGGTGGCGTGCAGTTTAGAGCTGTTTTGATAAAAGACACTCAAACATTTTAACATTGCTGTTCATACTAGAAAATTGCTGATGTGAACCATGTTTTCATATCAGCAAGGTGATCTCTAAGTACATATTGTAAAAAGTAACAAAGCTGCAGAAGGCTAGAGAGGGTTTCAAAGTCATCTTAACACATTCAGCCATCCATCAGTCCACATTTAGAGAAATTGAGGCTGCAGTATATCTGCATTATTTGGCAACTTTGCTGTATTTCTACTTAGTTAGCCTCCAGCAGTCAAATGAAAAATCAAACAGCATTTTTTAATGTTAGAAAAGTCAACGTAAATCGACACTGGGGGCCTCCTTTCAACTTCCTCTTTCCTCTGCTTTCTGAAAGCCTGAGGCCTTGGATGGCCTTTTTCATGTTGACCATATCAGTATGACAAATATGACTTTTTGTTGACGTCCCTCTGTAGTAACTGCTACCTTAGCTGAACACTGATACAACATCCAGGATAAGTTAAGGGCCATGCCAATCAAATTATGAAAAAGAACCTGGAGCTTGTTGTTTATTTCTTTCTGGAAATGGCACCAGCTGGGGCTGCAAATTATCATTTGTTTATTTATTTATGTTATTGATTTAAATTTTCTTTTTTCTTCCTTTTTTTGAGGGATTGCAGCGGCCTCCTCCATAGCAGGTGGTACTAAGACGACCGCCAATGTGGCCTTTGTCAAGAACTGTCTCTGGCTGGGACTGTTTAATGTCTGCTGTCACAGATTTTTAAAAGTTTCTGTGGTTGATCAGAGGAAATTTAGCAGCCATATGAAATACTAATTTTTTATTAACAGTTTGAATTCAAATATTATACATAATGGGAAATTCCATCTACATATGCCAGAAAAAAACACTACATTTTTTAAAATTTGCAATTCACCATGTAGCATTAAGACTCACTTTCCTAAATTCACACTGCTGTATAATCCCACCATAATAAACTATAAATAGGAGGTGCTTTATTTGCTTAGTGACGACTGCACATTTTTGGTTGGTATTTAGAAATCAAATCACTTTCACTGCGGTCTATTGCCTCTCAATTGATATGGACTAAGTAAGCTGAGCAGAGTTATTAAATAAAGTAAAAGTCATTAAGCAAAATTAGCTTACTGCTGTAAATATTGTGAAATGAAATTCACAACAGGTCATATTTTACCTGAAATACATTTGACAGACAATAACTTGTCTGCTTTTCTGCACATTCCCATCCTTAATGTTTAACTAATAAATTTCACAATGCCATACATGCTAAGAATAAAAAGTCATATTCTACTTGGCTTTCCAATAAATCACTGAGGTGAAACCTCATTTCAGCAGAAGAAGAAACAACATAAAATACAGGGAGTTACTTTGAAAAGCCTACTTTGAAAACTGAGAACCCATACTTCATACATTTGAAATAAGTAATTTGGAAACACTAAATGCAAAAGTGCCACACTATTAGCCAGGTAGTTCAAAACAACTTTGATTTGCACTTAGTGGGAATAACCAAGTTTATTCTCTCTGACAACACTAAAAAATGCATGGGAACCGCATTAGGGCTAATGGATGAAATGTAAAAATATTTATCTTTGATGAAAACAGTCTAGTGCAGTATTGTCTTCAGGGTTAAATGGTACACTAGTTACCTTATTTATTTATTGCTTTTCTTTCGCCTATATAGCATCTGATTGTGACATTAATGGAGTTTCAGAAGATAGTAAATGTAAGCTTCTCAGTGAAATAGCATGCTTTCTCTTTACAACACCACCAAATATCCATCTTTCCAGATGTTCTCATTTAAATAATCATTTATACAACTGGACCACATGCTTAATGTAACTGACATTAATATTTGAGTACATGCTAAAAGGTTTGCCAACATAAATTACCATCACACAGGTATGACATATTTTCATTTCAGATTGCACAAGGGATTTAATTTGTATGAATTGATAAGTATTAGTTCAACTTAATTTTAAAAATGTATTGAACAAGCAAGATTTTTAATAACATGTAACCCACTTCTGGATATGTGTGCTCAAGGTACATAAAGGTACCTAAGTTGGACTGCAATAAACTGAAGGCACAAATGCTTGTAAAATATGGAATTGCAGTTTAAACTGGCATTTAAATAGAGATCTCCTGCTATAGCCAACTCATTTGCATTAGGGTAAAATATAAAATTAACATTCACTGGATCCTTTGATGAAAATAAAATTGTCCTTAAAGGGGAATTTGTCCTCAGTTCCATTAATTGGGAACTGTCTGCTACTTCAAAGGAAGATTTGATCCCAGCAAATGCAGTTCAACTCTGTTGGAGAAGAAATCCTCAGTTTCTTGATTTAGTGAGCTAGTTTATAGTTAGGAGTGCAATCTGACTAAACAAACTCTGAAGTGACCAAGAAACAAATTCTCAATATAAACTTCAAGTGCTGACACCATTCGAACTGAGAGGTACTTTCCTACCACAAAGCTGACAGCTCATCTGGTTTCTTCAACAGAGGACTGAAAATCTGGAGAAAAGAAACCAATTTGGAGGTTCACCATTTGGTGGAATTGCTGGATCTTCATAGTTTCTGGATTGAGTCTCATTCAGAACAAACATGAACTAACATCCGTCGCAATTCTTTGACTGACTGCTATAGGCTTTCTCCAAAAGCTAGTCAATCTCCATTGACATCCATGTTAAAATGTCTAACTTTAGGGCAGAAATAAACATATTTACACCCTAGTTAAAAAAAAAAAAAAGTTTGTGTTTTTGTCTCAGTTATTTGATTTCACATCCGTGACAACTCAGAGGAGGTGAATTTTTTGAGCCACATCAAGAGTGTTCATATACAACATTAAACTTATTTCTAATATGAGTGACTGACAGTGGGCTCAGCAGATGTCTACCCACCATAACTTCCTCGTTTGTAATCATCATGCTACCACCCTTACCAACCACTTGGCAGTTTGTACTAACTGTCAGCTAAATGCGAAAGTATTTTTAATTTTACCACTGAGAAAATGTGAAATGGTATATTCGGTTGTAAACATCTGCCGGCAGTTCTGCAGCTATTTCAACGGGGATCACTCACCTGAAGGAGATGGTGGACACAGCTAACTATGGTTTTGACTAATGGTGGGCATGTTCATGTCGACTTCCCAAGGCAACATGGCTCCACACAATACAAAGAATAAGAGGCTTCAAAACGGCTCTTCAGAAACCAGCATTTCATGTAACTTAATGTTTTTTTTTTTCCATTTTTCTTTTAGTCTATGGATCTGACTGACTGAACCTTAGTAAAATGAGAACTGAAAATGACTGTAAAACAAAAAATGATATGTTACACTTGTTACACACTGACTGTTTCCAATATAGTTTGGAGTTGTCTGTTGGGTTTTGTTTTCTGGTGTTATCTGTATAACCTCTGTTCAGCCCGATATTGAGTGTTTCCTGTTTTTTTTTTTTCTTTTTGAAAGTCTGTTCCCTGGTGTCTCACTTCCTTTGTCTGTTCATACTTGTCCACATTGGTTTTACACCAGAAGTATCTATACACATGTGGAAAAACGTCTTGATACCCTTCTATTATGTAAATAAAGACCCACAATAGTCACTTAAATAACATGAAAATGACAAAAGTAATAATCAATCAAAAATTGACTGGCCTATAAAAAATTATGGGACCTTCAGATTAATAGTTTGTTGCATAATCTTTTGAGGAAATCACTGGAATGAAGGGATTGTCTTTGATGGATGCTCAGCATCTACCTTCATTACTTTTGCAGCACTGTCAGGCCCTGTCACCACACCATGTCTCCTGCCTGGTCAGGACATCGGTACTCAAGTGTATGCTGCAAAAGACTGAAAAGAAAAAGAAAAAAAAAGTTTAATAAAAACCAGACAAAGTATTTGTACCCGTCTAAATTAGCTGTTAGTCTATGCATGCCAGCCTGAAACAGGGATAGAACTAAGAGCAAGAACTGAAGTGTTGAATATTAGCTCTGACCTTTACAATCAACAATTGTTACACAAAGACTGTATGTAATAAACACTTAATAATCCTTTCTCTTTCTCTAATGATCACAGGCCCCATTAATCAGCAACCAAGCAGAGACAAACTGGGTCTTTCAAACACAGAGGTAAGGAGGAAGAAGACTGTGAATCATTAAACATTTTTTATATCCTTCTTGAAGGGCTTTGTTTCATCTAGTGCGAACACAGTAGTGATACTTAGGTGAGGACCAATACTAACAGATCAGTGAAAAGACATATTGAACCACAACAGGACCAAAAGCCTATAATTGTCTTGAATTCCAACTCAATTTTAAGCATTGATTTAATAAGAATGAGCTAAATCACACAGTTCACAGTTCTTTCTGATAATTGCATGCAGCCTTCTGTGCTGTTTTGCTGTGTGCCTTAGGCAACTTCATCATAAATCTCTCTCCAGGCAAAGTTGTGCTTCATTCTCTAAGTGAAGTATTTGGTGGGAGTGATAAATACAAGCAACATTAAAATAGCACCTGAATGACAACCAGTCTGTCTTTCTTGGCCATGTCATAAACCAAACAGTACAACTAGCAGGCTATATTCCACAAAACAGGATCCCAGTATTGTTTACATTATTTTTGTTCCCACAGAAGACTTATCTGACCAATAAGATTTATATTAATGCATTTAGGGTTTTTTTCTGACTGAAAAGAAACTGAACCAAAGGACTGCAAAGCTCATTCCATTCCCTTCTATGACACTTATCTCTTTCAAAATATGTTTGTATTTCTCCAAAATCAACCCTCGTCATTATATGTCTTTAGGGAGAATCAAGGATATTAATATGGACACTTTTTCATTTGCCATAGATAACCTCCCCACTCCATGCAATCTCTCTACACCTGATAAACTAGTTTCTCACTATAACAACCTTTTTAACATCTTTGTTAATTTGCTCTAGTAAAGGGAATTCCAAATCTCTCTTTTCTCTGCTCAACAACATTACAAGACCTCTGGATTCACTCCCTTTCCATCTGTATTAAACTGACTTCTGTAATTCCCCTTTGTCCTCATTTGCTTCAAAAATCTCCAACATTCAGCAACAACTTGTCTCTGAAAGAGCTGCTGCTTCCATCACGGACTCTCTGCCTTCCTCTTTGTCCACCACCCACCTATTCTGAAGTTTTTCTCTTCCTTCCCTAACTGATATATCCAAGCTGATTTGGAAATCAAACCTTCCACTCCTGTCATCAAAAAACCTGGTGCTGATCCATTCGACCTAAATAACCTTTCTCCCATCTCTAATCTTCCCTTCATTCCTAGAACCCTTGAAAAGGTTGTTACCTCTGAGCTCCACAAATACCTCAGTAATAACAACCTATATGAACAATTCTAGACTGGCTTCTGTCCCTTCCACAGTACAGGAACATCTCTTTTGAAAATTACCAATGGCTTTTTGATGGCAGCTGACTCCAGTCTTCTCCCCATTATTATCCTCCTAGATTTGCAACCTTTGATATCATTACTCACAGCCCACTCTTAAACAGATTAGTTCTACTTTCAGTCTCTCTTAAACCTTTCACTTGGTTCTCTTCATATCGCTCTGGCTGGACACAGTTCATACAACTCAAGTCTCACACTAATAATTAATTCCCGGTCACTGATGGTGTGCACCAGGGCTCGGTCCGGGGCCCCTTCTGTTCATTATCTATGTACTGCCCCTCTGACAGATATTCCATAAATATAATAACAACTTCCATTCCTATGCAGATGACACCCAGCTCTACATCTCTTCCAAACTCAACTCCTCGCTTCCACCTACTTCCATTTCTGACTGCCTTCAGGGAATCTAAGCATGATTCTCCTCAAATTTTCTCAAACTCAGTAGCAATAAAACAGAAGTTCTATTCATTGACAGGACCTCCACTCTAACCAAATTATCAACATTGACAGCTCCTTCTTTCTCCCCTCCCCTTAAGAGTCCAGGCATCAAGAGTCCGGGCGTCTTCCTCAGCACCACACTATCATTTCAAGTTCACATTGATATCACCCAGTCTGCATATTTCCACCTCTGAAACATCACCTGACTGCATTTATTCCTCACACCACATGCTGCGGCAATCCTCATCCATACTCTTGTCACTTCTCAAACTGATTACTGTAACTCACTTCTCTTTTGTTTCCCTAACGAGTCCCTTCCTAAATGACTGCTCCAGAATTTTGCTGCCCGAATCATAATCCACATATCTTCCACTGAATACCTACCCCCTGTTCTTCAGGAGTTCCACTCACTTTCAATAAAGTACAGAATCAATGTCAAGATACCGCTTCTCACTTTCAAATGTATCCACAGTCTGGCCTCTTCTTGTCTGTTCAATTTGCTCCAAATTGCCACTCCATCCCATACTCTTGGGTGATCATCCTTCATTCACCTTACTATTCACTCTACCTGTCTCACCACCATGGAAAGTAGAGTCTTCATGTGAAGCAGAGCCTTCAGTTGCTCTGCTCCCAGGCTCTATAACTTACTCCTATCTGAGCTTTGAAACATAGACTCTCTTCCATCATTCAAATATGAACTTAAAACCCACCAGTTCAAATTGGTCTATTCACTTTGACCCTACTATCTGGTTAAAGAATGTTTTCATTTTATTTTTTTTATTTACTTTTTTTTTACTACTTCTAATTTTTTAATTTTTCTGTTAGGTGACCTTGGGTATAGAAGGGCCTAACAAATAAATTGTATTATTTTTATTTTTACTTTATTTAACTGGTTGTTCTTGTTTTTACATAATGAATTTGCTGCAACTTTTTTTGTTTCTTCTTAACTGTGTTAAACATATCTTTGCTACATTAACCCCTTGATGCCTGATATATGAAATAATACACAGAAAATTATAATTTTGTACATTTAAAGTGTTTAAAACATATTGAAATAAAACATAGTACCAATCCTTTTTTTTTTAAAGATTTCTAATATATATTTTTTGTACCTCTATGAATACATTAGGTAATTTCTTTTATATTTCTATGTAGTGTATCTATTTTTAAGAATTTTTTTAATTGTACAAATCTTTTTTGATATTATTATTTTGACTCAGGAGATGCTACAGAGGTCCCTAGGTGGGTATGTAATATGCAACATCAGGCATCAAGGGGTTAAGACTAGTTAACTGCATTCTGATATGATCAATTTATTTTTTAGGAGATTTTAAGTGATATGTTTCAAGCACTGAAACCTAATGAATTTATTGTGTTGAATCAATTTTGCTGTATGTCCACCTATGAGTAATAATGGTTCTTGCAAGTACCACACATACAAGCACTTCTATGTGATGTTGTCATGGTTACCATCAGTTTTCTTCTAATGTCTCTTTAGTTATAAATCCCCTCCTGCTCTTTTATGACTAAAGTAAGGGGCAGGCACACATGACTGGTTTTATTCAGGTCTCACTGCATCATACAGAGATGATGCCATATTCATTTCCTTTAATCTTGTAAGGATTCTACTGACAGATCTCATATTTAGAGTAGATTGTAACGCCAAACTGACATTTTGCTGCATGATTTAGTGTTTATAGACTGAACATGCACAAAAAAGTGCCATTTTTGTTTACATTATTAGATTATCTTTCTGGATAGTCCCACGATGAGTCATGAGTTCACAAGGACAAGATTGGAGTCAGGTTTTAGACAGACACTTTCATAGTCACCAATTACACCACCATGTATACAGTCATGTAGAAAAAGTAGAACCCTCTCTTCTTATTCCATTTTTCTTTTGTGAAAATGTAATAAAGTGATATAATAGTAGTGAGTCTAAGTAGGAGGTAAATACAATCTCAGAGAAACAACATTATTCCTGTTATCCCATGATTCAGTAGCTAATGAATCCCTCTTTAGCAGGAATAACATGAAGTATAGCTGTCTGTATGAATTTATGAGTCTCTTATGTTGTTGTGAAGGAACTTTGGCCCATTTTCTTTAAATTTTCTTTAGGTGCTTTTAAATGGGACCACATTATTATTGCTGGATAATGAATGCATGTGTAATGTGGATTGGGCAATGTAAACGCAAGGCATGTTATTGTTTCCCTAGTGCCTGATGACAAGTTGAGCAGGGGGAAGATGAGTTGGGAGGCATTAGTGGTTCAAGGAAAAAATCACAGCCCGCTGTCTCTTTGGTTAGCCTCTCGAGCTTCATCAACATCAGAAGAGCTGGTTGAGCGGATGGGGTGTCCATCTTAAGTAACAATACTCACCCAGTCATTGTAAGTCTTTGTAAAATTGTAGTGTCATGGACATTTAACATGCCCAAATAGCCCTGTGTGGATGGAGATGTAGCTCTTAGTACAGCATTCATCTGAGATTGTATCTAATGCGAAGACTCAGTACGATCAGATACTTATGTTTTTACACACATGAACCAGATTTGATAGAGACAGTGCAAGTTTTTGAACAACTCCTATTGCCTTAAGAACTCACAAATCAAGGCTTATTTGAATTGATTTCTGGAATCAGGAGCCTTGAAAAAACAACAGTATATGACACCTTTGAAATGAGTACATACGTGATTTAAGAAACACTTGTTTAATCAAACGGTGATGTAGCGTTTATTATATTACAAATTGTCACCCCTTACTGCCTCTTCTGTCCCCCAGCCAAGGTTTTTTTTTTTTTTTTTCCCCATCACCATTATCTGTTCTAATTATTCATGCAGTCTTATTGTGTTGAAGTCTGGCATCACCTCTTAGCCGCTTTTTCATCACTGCTACTTTTACTAATCTCCACTCAGATAATAGATGCAGTGTGAGGAAGTCTCTTTTTTTCCCCTGTCCTTCACATCAGATAGTACCTGCCTTCATACCTCTACAAGTAAATTTTGACAGTTTTACAAAGTCAAAAAGGCCCTGTTGCCTAACTACAAAAAGCTCCTTTGATTAAACTGTAGATTCCAGGCTTTGAAACTTTTATATATATATATATATATATATATGTATATATATATATATATATATATATATATATATATATGTACTTTTTCATTATTCTCATCTTGTTTATATGTTATTTTGTCCCCACATCTCTTTTACAAAACAGGCCTCAACCTCAGTGGTTTCAGTGAGACTAGCAGTCTGTAAAAAAATATGACATGCAAATTCATCCTATCTGAATTTTTCAATATGCACATAATTTAAAGGTAGCGTTCATCAGCATGATATCCTGAGGTGAATCATATCTACATTTCCTGCCAGAAAATAAACCTTCCTCTGAGGAGTCAAAGGTTGCATCTTCAGGAAAAGCATTCATATGTAATTTGAGACTTTAGGAAACAGGCAGTCTCACAGTTAGAAAGAAAAAAAAATCTAAAGGTTCATGTTGGGTCTATTTCTGTGACAATCTGGAGACAGACTTGGCTGATGGCTCTCAATCTCATCCTTCACAGGGGGGTTGTGTGACAGAAGAGAGGCGATGCAAACAACCCTCTGAGGCAGATCTCTGTGGCGTTCTTCAAGAAAGGTCACTTGTGCTTTCAGATAAATAAAACAACACCTGGCTCTTAGAGAAGCTGCCAGCTCTATGCTCCATCCTGCTTAGAGACGTGAGTCCCAGGTGCCAAGCATAGCAACCATTTTGAGCTGCCTGGGGCTGAACATTACACCTTTTATCCTTCCGGTGGGCTCAGAGCATACACACCTGACAACAGCTTCTTGTCTTCTCTCTAGGTGAGACATACAACAAGCAAAAGAAAAAAATGGTTATTTCAGTATTCTATTGAAAGTTTGTACTTAGATCTCAATCATTGCATGCCATTAAAGTTACATCCACAGCTCAGAGAGAATTTTCAGAATTTCCTCACAAGTGCTGAATATTGATAAGATTTCACACAAATTAGTTTCTTTGGATAGACAAATATAGGAATGTCACATACAGTAAAACCCCGCTAATAAGACCACTTGGCGGTCTTAAGAGAAGTGGTCTTAATAGCGGGGTGGTCTCAGTAA
>JAOWBL010004211.1:0-11371 GCA_028564865.1 Zenarchopterus dispar | reverse complement strand
CCAGCGTCCATTTGACAGCGTTTCCGTTGTGGGGACATCAGTTTGGGTGCCCTGAACGTTTGACGTCCCCATGCCGTCGCTGTGTAAAAAAAAATTTGTCCCCACAACTGGTGAAAACCAGACCACACACACACACACACACATACATACACACACACACACACGTGTATTTACAATTGGGTACACATACACAAAAATTCACAAACTGTTGCTACACAGCTGAGTAAAAGTCAGTTTGTTTGGACCCCTGGCTAAATAAACAAATAAACATATAAACAATATAGAACTGTCATTCTTGTAGGATGTTTCTGCTCATGTTTAATTTTTTTTTTTTAAATCAATTCACCTTTGCAACAGTTAAAAATTTTAACAGGTTTACACTCTTATTACCTGAAAACAATTTAAAAAGAGTGCTGTAGTTGACATATTCAGAACATGCAGAGAGAGAATATTTTAACACATACTCTGATTTTTGTTACAGCTTTATTCTGAGTTGAACTTTAAAAAAATCAATTCTGAATTGGATGAAAGGAGACCAATAATTAGACTGAAACAAAACACACTTAATAAACCATGAAGCTTTGTTATGGATTATTATTCATATGATACAATTATGAACAGAAATAAGCATATTGATAGGTTTTGGGGGAAGTGATCATATACCGAATATACCTAGAATGATGCAAAACATAATACCAATATTGATAGTTCCCTTTGCCAACAGGTCTGTTCAGAGTTGGACTGCAAACATATGGATCAAATTTGGGCCAGATTAAACAATGAATGGCTGAGGTACAGCCAATGGGGGCATAATTTGCTCAACATCCCAAAATGATACAAACACTAGCATCTCTCAGCTGATCATGAACAGCAAATGCTTGTGTAGTGGTTAGAAAAAAAATTCAACCATTCACTGAAAATTTCTGAAAGATTTCATAAATCATACCTGACATATACAGCTATATTTATACTAAGTTTGGTGACTGAAAAAAAAGTTGTCATTAAAAAATAAAAAAAAAAAAAGTTTAGTGTCCAAAATTTAAAAATGCCAAGAATTAATGAGCTCAGGGTGGACAGTGCTTGCAAGTAGTTTGAAGTTAATCAGACTAAGTATGGCACAAATGAGATAATTGTATATGATTTCATATTTTCTAAAGTATGGGGTTATAAACATTTGAATACATATGTTGAAGTGAATTAAATGTTTGCCTTGGTGACAGTGATGTGATGTCCTCCCTACAAAAAATGGATGATTGCTGTAATTTTATTTTCATTTGCATGTGACAAAACCATCCAATTTCTGTTTCACTGTGAACACTGTACGTGGACATCCACCCACAAAACCCTATATGGTGTATGAGTGTAGTTAGGAGTATGCTCAGTGCAAATCCCTGGCTTACCTGATAAAGTACAAAGTAAATACAGGAACTAATGTCACCAAAATCATGTTTCTTTGACCAGGTAGTATATACAGTTGATCAGTCAGTCATTGTATTTACACAGTGCTTTTATCTGTCAAATTTTGACCTTCAATGAAATGAAAGAAATACCTGAAATTTAAAACTTTCATCCCTACATGGTTATAGGAGAATATCTGACCTTTTTTTCATTTTTTTCTTTTTTATACTGATTCTATTGAAGTTGCCAAATATGGCAATTTGGCCAATGAAAGGTTAATCAAAACTTTCCTTATTATTTCCTTATCCTTACTCATTATTTTCATACTTTAATCTGTACTTTGTAGGTCCTGCAGGTATTTAACTTGAACCAAAAATCAACCTTTCTAACTATTAATCAATGTTGAATTAAAAACTTATACTGAAAATTCAGCCTACTGATAACAAATACTCTGAGTTGTATCTTACAACTCAGAGTATTTGTATCTTACAACTCATGTTGGAGTTGTATCTTACAACTCAGAGTATTTGGTCCTACTGATCAAAATACTTAGACAGTCCTTAGTTGGCCTTGACAATGGGGTGTAGTCTGACCTGCCACCAGCAAGATGTCATCACACTCAGAGAGCTCACAACAGTCTTTTCATTTTCAGTGTTTTAATTGGACAGGAGTTTTCCTAACTCATTTGAGATCACTGAAAGATATCATTTTCAAACCTACTGAGTTGTATCATATGGTATGAAACAATGAAGTTTTGAATATGCAGCTATAATGTGGTCTTAAGCCTGCAAACCCTAAGGGCAGAATATGTTTCTAGACTTCTGCCTTGATCTACCAGCTAGTGCATTCCAAACTGCCAATATTCAATAAACAGATAATATAAAACAAATGAGGAAGTATGTTAGCGAATATTTAATAATTCATTCATTTATTTTACACAGCTTCATTCAGGGTCTTCAGGGTACTGGAGCTGGTTAACTACTACTAAACCAGATACTGCTCATCCAAACATGTCTTCAGTCAATTCAACATCAGAAATTATTCAGTCAATGAAATTCAAGCAACAGGGATCTTTTTAAGAACTAAGTTAAAGGTTTTAGACATTTTTGTATAAATGCACTACTTAAACATGGGTAGTACAATGTTCTATTTTAAAAAGAACATAATGGACTTCACCCTTTGCACATCTAATGATTGTATGCCTGTCTAATGATTGTATTAAAGAAACAAAGTGAGAATAACAAAAACAAACAAACAAAAGCAACAGATTGCCTCTCAAAGTAATCCAGCCAACCATTACACTGTATCTAAATATAACGAGAAAAACAATTACTTATAATTTCCAGGAGACAGTTTGGCAGAGTAGTTTTGCATAATCATGCAATATTTCATAAACAGACACATTTATTGTCAAGCTATTGTCTATTTGGTGTGCTTATCTTCTTACAGACAGGTCAGTCACACATGTGTCATGTCCCAAACCCCAGCATCAATAAAGGACTCTACAAACACTTGGGCTCTTAGAGGCACATGAGTGCACACATCTTGCCTCATTAAGCAAAGCACAGTTATATCAGCATACATCAAATAACAGCTATGACACTGTTTCCCTCAGTCTTTAGAAAGCAATTTTGGACTTCCTTACCATGGCATGCTGTATTGATCTTTTTTGCATTAATGCTGTCATTCAAGTGGCTTCCACAAAATTTATATCCTTTTAGTTATAGTATTTAAATAGCTCAGTTGCAACAGGACCACTTTATTTTCTGCAAATAATAATGTTGCAATGGTAATCTGTAAACCCATAATGATGTGCAATAAGTGAAATGAGAAATGAATTTGAGGTCAAGGAGAATCACTGATAAGTGTCATAAGCACATGGCATGAGGGGAAGGAAAAATATAAAGATGCATAAAGCATGGAAAGTATGATGCATTTAAGGACACAAGTCAGAAATCTTCTCTGTAGTTAAATCCCTCTTTGCTGAGTGACAGGTTACCTGAAGGGGAGAGGAGTCTCCAGCGGACTGATGGCTGTGGTTTACCACTGGCTTGGCACATCAGGGTTACATTGGAACCTTCATTTACCACGATATCTCTTGAAAGGTTGATGATTTTTGGTGGAACTGAATTTTTAAAAAATAGAGAAACAAACATAATTAAACATAGTCAATGGTGTTATTTATCTAAACAATATTATATGCAGTGCTTAGTTTCCTCATGAGATGCACTGAAAACAGCCAGAAAAGGTTTTCTTTGGATGTATAGAGGCTCTAAAATGTAGATCATCTCTCTTTGACACCTTTTGTGTTTCAGAGAAACACAAAAGATGTCAAGGTGGTTTATTTATTGTTTAAGGGGGAAAAAAGGTATTTTGGGCTTTGAGATGAAAGCTTGTACTGTCAAATAATGTTAAGTAATTTGACAGAATTGACTACCAGAAAAAAAAGATGGACAGAAAAACAAAGTATTAAGGGAAAGAAAAGTTCTCTTGACTGAAAACAAAAGGACAGATATTAGAAAGATATGAAAGGGCAAATTATATTTAAAAATAAAACCAAATTAATGAGGCAGAACCTAAGTGTAAAGTGTCCCTACATTTCAGTGTAATAAAAAGAAATGCTTTGTGTAAGGAGAACAAGAGTGCCAGGGGATACCAGGCACACTTTGGTCAAATGCTTTCAGCACTTGTTTAGTTTTAGGGTTCTGCATCAGAGATGTTTCAAATCTTTTTTTTCTTTTTATAAACTATGAATAATGTAGTCAGTATCTAATGTTTACATCAGAGGTCAGCCAGTATAGTGATGAGTAAATGTATTGGCAGAGATATAAATTTTGTGTTCAAGGTTTTCCTGATTCAATTTCTGTGATGATGAGATTGCATTAAGCAATGAAGAAGTTAACAAACGTGAGCTTAACAAACCCTCAACTTTTACTGTATTTTCATCCTGAAAAAAATGACCAACTCAGTTCAGTCAATAAACAGCCCTGGGGTAATTATTAACAAGTACAAGTCAACTGAACCCATTCTGCACTTCTAACAGAATAATAAGAGCCGATTGTTACAGAAAGAAATGAGTCAAGAAGGGATTGCCTTGTCATGTTGGAAATAGCTAGTGCCAAATGAACATGTGACCATTATAAGCATGCATTAAAATTCTCTGACAGCCAGGAAAGTGCTGATAAATATATTCTATCTGAAAACATTTACTGCATTATGAAGAAGGCTCTAAAGCAGTGGAGAATGCTTTAGAACAGTGTTTCCCAACCCTGATTCTCAGGGCACACTGTCCTGCAGGTTTTAGATGACTCTTTGCAGCAACACATCTGATTCTAATTAATAGTCATCATCAGCTTGTCATCAAGGTCTAAACAAGTCTGTTAATAACACAGATATTTGTATCAGGGTGTGATTAGGCAGGACAATATATAAAACCCATAGGAAGTGTGCCCTAAGGACCAGGATTGAGAAACATTACTTTAGAAGATCCAAGAGTGTCCAGCAAACACTGGGGGCCTCATTACTAACGGTGCACAGACATCAAAAAGTTGTGTATATATGCCATGTTCCACACATGCCGGGATGTACCAAAATAAACTTGTGTGGATTTTTACGTACTGCTATGCAAATACTACTAGAATGTTCCCATCTAAATGTCCCAAAGTCAAGAGGGATTTAAAACAATATTTCTTTATGTGTTTGAGCATAATGATTCACACCCAAACAATGAACTGAAACGATATATTACGTAGTTTTTCCACATTTATTAAAATGGTTGCTACAACCTAAATCATGGGGGTCTGCTGGAGGCTACCGCAGCTCATTAAGGCAATAGGCAGGGATATACCCTGGACAGATCATCCGGCTATTGCAGGGCCACAAACAGAGACAAATAACCATGTACACTCACACCTACGGGTAATTTAGAATTTCTCAAATTGACCCAATATACATGTTTTTGAACTGCGGGAGGAAGCCGGAGTACTCGGAAAGAACTTAAGCAAGCATGAGGAGAACATATAAACTCCACAGAGAAAGACTCCTGCTGGGACCAGTAGTTGAACCAAGAACCTCCTTGTGAGGCAACAGTTGTAACCACAAAGCCATTGTGCTGATCCCTAGAGAAACAGGTAGTCCTCAATTTCAAATCCTTGGTCCAAAAACTGTCCAAGTCCAACACCAGAAAAAACACAATATTCAAATCAGGGTAAAACCAGAAGGGAACAGGCAGAGTCATTATTATGATACAGAAACTGGTCATACATTTAGGACAAAATGCAAGAATAATATGGCTGGATACAAACAAGTGATATCCCCCCGCCTCCCAGGTTTCCTTTAAATTGTTTTTTTCCTCCACCTGGTGGTGAGTTGGCTCCGATGGTGGGGGAGGATGCCGGTCAGACTGGGCAGACCCAAACGTATAGTGAGGATCTGCTGGGAACGACTGGTGGAGCCCCCTGTCAGAGAGAGCTTCAACTCCCACCTCTGACAGAGCTTCAGTCACGTCCCGGGGGAGGCGGGGGACATTGAGTCCGAATGGACTATGTTCCGTGCTTCCATTGTCGAGGCAGCCCCTGGTTCAACCACACTTGGGCCCTCTACGGTTTGCCTACCAGCCCCACTTTGGAGTTGAGGATGATATCATCTACCTGCTGAATCACATCTAAACTCACCTGGACAGGGCAGCGAGCACAGTGAGAGTCGTTTTGGTGCTGTCAACACCAAACCGGCTCTGCTGGGTGAGAAGCTACACGTATGCAGGTGGACCCTCCCCTACCTGACCTCTAAAAAACGGTATGTGTGCCTGCAACACTGTGTGTCTTACAGTGTGGTCGTCAACACTGGGGCCTCACAAGGGACTGCTCTCTCTCTTTTCCTCTTTACCCTTTACACCACAGATTTCAGATACTGCACTGAGACCTGTCATCTTCAGAAGTTTTCTGATAACAGAGCTGTGGTTGGATGTGTCAGCAAAGGTGATGAGATGGAGTACAGGACAATTGTGGACAACTTTGTCACATTAAGTTGGAGGTGTTTTTTTACTCCACATGACAAAGACAAATGAACTGATGGTAGACTTGAGGAGGACCAAGAGCCCGGTAACCACAGTCTCCATCCAGGAGGGCAGTGTGGACATTGTGGAGGACTAAGTCAAAGTCAAGTTTATTTATAAAGTACATTTAAAAACAACCAAAATTGACCAAAGTGATATACAGATAAGGTTTATAACAACAATAAAACAGGATATAAAAAAGCACAAGATATTATTTAAAAAAAAAAAAAACTATGACAGAATGCATCCTATCAGATAAAACCACAATAATTAAAAACATTGATGTCAAATTTAAACCTTATTAAAAGCCAGGGGAAAAAAAGGTGGGTTTTCAGTGCAGATTCAAAAGTTCCCAAACTCATGCAGAATCTTATGTGAGATGGTAGATTGTTCCATAACATAGGTGTTGCTATTGCAAATGCATGCTCTCCCTTTCTTTTTAGCCTGCATTTGAGGACATCTTAAAGTAACGGATCAGCTGAGCTTAGAGCTCTCCTGGGCTAGTAGATATTTAGAAGTTCTGCAATGGTACAGAGGAGCAACACCACTTAGGACCTTAAAAACGAGTAATGAGAGTCTGAACTCAATCCTGGAGGGGATTGCAAAGAGGAAAAGAAGGGGTGACGTGATGTCTCTTTTTAGTACCGGTCAGCAAGTGAGCAGCACTGTTCTGCACCAGCTGCAGGCAACGCAGTGAAGACTGATCTAACCCAACATATAGAGAGTTACAATAATCCAGCCTAGCTGAAAGTGTGGACAACTCTTTTGAGGTCAGTGGCGGAAAGATAACATTTGAGTTTTCCTAATAGCCTTAATTGACAAAAAAAAAGCACTCTTCACAAGAGAGCTGATCCATCTATCAAAGTTAAAAACATCATCAAAAGTGACACAGAGGCTCTTAATGGAGGAATGACATTTAGAAGCAAGGGGCCCCAAAAAACACCAAAAGAGAAATCTGGGTTCTTTTGAATGCCCGTACACAGTGACTTCCGTTTTATTTTCGTTTAAATGTAAAAAGTTTAGTTTCATGCAAGTTCTTGAACAATCAGGCCCCATCCTATCTTAAAGACCTCATTGTACCATATTTTCCCATTAGAGCACTTCGATCTCAAAGTGTAGACCTACTTGTGGTTCCTAAAGTTTTTAAAAGTAGAATGGGAGGCAGAGCCTTGAGCTATCAGGCCCTTCTCCTGTGGAACCAGCTCCCAATTTGCCAAGTGCTTGCTCACAGGGGATCACTGGATTGTTGGGATTTTCCTTGTAATACTGTTTTATCTTTACCCTACAGTGTGAAGCACCTGGAGGCGACTTTTGTTGTGAATTGGCGCTATATAAATAAAATTGAATTGAATTGAATTTTAATGTCCCTCAGAGAAGAAAATAAAGGCTACAGAGACACTTCATAGTCTACTCTCAAAGGGAGGTAAATTTGACTATCTGTGAATGAGTGGAAGGAGACATTGTGTTTATGCAGTACAGAACCCAGGGAGAGCATACACAAAATAAACAACAGGGGACCTAGAATGGACCCTTGAGGGATCCTCCATGTCAGTGGAGCTCTGTCTGAAGAAGGTTCACCAAGATGAATAGAAAAAACTTCTGTCTGTGAGGTAAGACTGGAGGAACCTAAGGGCAGTACCTTTTATACTTACACAAAGTTCAAGACAAAAAAGTGTTTTGTGGTCAGCAGTATTAAAGGCTGCTGTCAAATCCAGGGTTACCAAGACAGCAGTACGTCCAGAGTCCACATCTAAAATGCAATGAATTAAAACCTTCAGTAATGCTTTTGCAGTGCTTTGGCAAGCTCTGAAACCGGACTGAAACTTCTTATAGAGTTTGTTTGTATCCAAATAAGACTAAAACTCCTTTTTCCAGTACTTTGGAAAGAAATGGTGGGTAGAAAGGCCAGGTTGAAGATGGGTCTAAAATAGAGGGTAAAGAGGAATCAAGGTTTGGCTTTTTAAGAAGCGGCTGTACAACAGCATATTTAAAAGCTGTAGGAAAGTTACCTAAGCTAAGACAGCCACTGACCAGCACAGCAATCACTGGCCCAACTGAATCGAGCACCTCCTTTAAAAGGAGAGAGGGAATGCTATCAGTGGAGTTGTTAGTAGGCTTCATCTCTGAAACTACTTCAGATAGCAGTGACAGAGAGATGGGCTCAAACTGTTTGAAGACAGACTGGCACAGAGGAGTAGCACAGAGATCAGTCATGAAGTGGAGGTACAGACTGGCGAACAGAGATTTTTTGAACAAAAAAGTTTCAAAAAATCATTACAGAGGGTGGTTGTAGGTACAAGGTTGGTGGCCACCACATGGATTCACAACAGAGTTTAAAACAATGAACACAGTCTTAGGTTTTCAAACATTACCAGAGACTGAGTTGTGCAAGAATTTAGCTGCTTTTAGAGCTCTCTGATATTCCAAGTCAGTCCCTCAAAATTTCAAAGGAGATTTGCAGCCTATTCTTCTTCCACCTTCTCTCAGTGTGACTACAAGTACCACATTGATAATAGACAGGACTGGGGGAAGCAAACAGATGCCCCACAAGAAGAGCCAAAGCCATCTCTATTTCCTGAAGGGGCTGAAGTCCTTTAACATCTGCAGGACAATATTGAGAATGTTTTTCCAGTTGATGCTGGCCAGTGCTTTCCTGTACGCTGTGGTGTGCTGGAGCAGTGGTCCAAGGGTGGTGGACGGCAACAGACTAAACAGGCTGATCTGCAGGGCCGGTAACATTATTGGGGGAAAGCTGAACTCTCTGATGGAGGTATTAGAGAGGATGACACTGTCCAGGGTAAGGGTCATCTTGGACAGAGTACCACCCGCTCTACCACACACTGATTGGACAAAGGAGTAATTTTCATGAGTAAGATGACCCTTCCTAAATGCACTACTGAGTGCCAAAGGAAATCATTCCTACTTGTGGCCAATCAAACTGTACAAGTCATCACTTTGACATTCAGATGATGAGGAGGAGCAGAACACTGAACTTACCCTGAAACAACTGTGCAATAAGTACAATAACCTGTATAAAGGATTACTGTGTATATGCTTAGTTGTATTCCTTTAGTGCAACTGTACAAAAAGCAATTTCCCCTCGGGGATCAATAAAGTATTTTGATTCTGATGTATGTATCACCTGAGACCATGTCTGGCAGGCTTTTTCTAGGTTACTACAGCACAGGAGGTGATATCAACATGGGAATTGAACACCTGAATCTAAAGATTCATATGCGTCATGGATGCAGAATAACATCTGCTTTTGACCCCTGGTTTTGCAAACTAAAGTTCTTGTAAGCAAAAGAGTCTAAAAGTACCAAATCAATTTTTAACTTTTTGCACTTCAAGCAACAGAACAATCTGAAGCTGAATTTAAACGAGACTTTCCTTCCTCAAATTCAGATGAGCACAGCAATAAGTCAGAAAAAGTAAAAAAAAAAAGAAAAAAAACAAGTGGAAATGGTCAATACTCAGGTAGAACTACCTGTCTTTGTCATGATTAGTCAACCAGTCTTTTTTGTTTTGTATCTCCTTCTCTCCCCTTCTGTGTTGCTGTGGATGCCTCTTTCCTGGGCGTGGCTGCTGGACCGAACACCTGGTTGCAATCAACTTCCCGGTATTTGAGGAACTGCTTTCCTGCAACTCCTCGCCAGTTGGTCTTACCTCATTCCCTGTCAGTCTAGTTTTTTTGCTTTGTGCTGTTTTGATGTTCGACGTCTTCTTATGCGCCTGTTTTCTGCCTACATCCAGATCCTGTCTGTTGCCTGCTTACCTAGTTGCTTGGAGTCCTGTCAACTCAACCAATCTGCCTGATCATCCGGAATCCTGTCCACCTGTTTTCCCCGAGACCATCCCCGGTTGTCTTCCTACTGGATTACCACTACAATCACCACCACTCTCCGGCTCTACTCCTGCATCATCTGTCTATCGGCCGGAACCTTCACCGTCCAAGGAAGGACTTAACTCTTCAATAAAATCTGTTGAACTTTATATCGTGCTGCTCTTGGGTCCTGACCTACACCGTGACAACTGCAGTTTTCATCTGTGGGGGAATTGTTGAGGTGGCATGGATTTCAGCAACAACTTTATGATAGAGTGGTGATAATAACTGCCAAAAATGTTTATAAAATTCTGGCGGAAATCCATCTGGTCCAGCAGATTTATTATTTGACATTCCTTCCAGGGCTTTATAAAGTTCTTCAAGGGTTACGGGTTGTCTAACATGTTTGCTTGTTCCTTTGATAATTTGGGAAATTAGCCTATCAGCAGGTTGTCAGAGTGTCATCTTGTGTCCTTGAGTTTGTTGCGCTGAATAAGACACTCTCTCAAACTTGAGTGTTGAGGGCTGGAGTCTTGCTTTCCCTGCTTCAGAACACCCTGATAGCAAATCGCTGTGTCCTTCAATCAGAGATTCATGACAAGCAGATGATGTTTACTGATTAAAAGTGTGCTGTAGTTTTCTCTGGTCCCCTCCCCAATTCGACCAGTGATCACATGTTTAGTCGCATGTTGTCCTTAAACCGCCGGCTGTCAAGGTGTTGTCCAGAAAACGGTGTGGGCTTCGTAGATAATTGGCAAACTTTTTGGGGAAAACCTTGTCTTATTAGGAGAGACGGCATCCATCCCCCTTTGGATGGAGCAGCTCTCATTTCTAGAAATCTGGACGATTTTATTAAACCTCCAAAAGCATGACTGTCCAGAGTTGGGACCAGGAAGCAGAGTTGCAGTCTTAAACGCCTCTCTGCAGTTTCTCTCCTCCTGCCACCCCCCCAAAACCCCATCCCAATAGAGGCAGTGTCTGCTCCAAAACCTCCTAAAAGAAATCTTCCAAAACGCAGTAAAAAAACTAATTAATCATAAAAATTCCCAAAGAAAGAATAATGTGACCATTCCATCTGGACCAAAGATTATTAAATG